>CAJHQQ010000868.1:0-134485 GCA_905132885.1 Moricandia moricandioides | reverse complement strand
CCCATATCGCTCTAAGTGCGTACTAACCGAGACTCGCTGGAAAGCACACGCAAGGTCATAGACTGGAGGAATCTCATGGATCTGAGGGAACGCTGCGTAGAGGATGGAGTGTGGCTTTGTGCTGGCTCCTGGTCCTGGCTGCTGCTACAGCGACTAGTGCCTGGTAATGATGCGTCCCTCTGCGCCGTACATCTTGAGAGGTGCCGTGTGGAGATGCTAGCTCCAGCTCTTGGTCGGACAAGCGCCACGGCAACTGGAGATCCCATCGACCACAGTCTGTCACCGTAAAGGGCACCCAGTTTGAAAACTAGCCGCGCTGGCAGCTCTATCATCTGAGGCCCTCGTCATCCACACGGACCAATAGCCGTCCTCATTCCGAGGACGCCACTGGTGCCTCTTCAATCCCGCATCTGAACGGGCAGCTCTCGCCCGCGATGCTACCGGCTCGAAGCTAGAAATGCCAAAGGAAATCTAGAAGAGGTTTTCAAGAGGCTCCCCGGATCTCTCTTTCCTTCGAATGCCAGAACCCTTGAAGGGTTTTGTCCTTTCACGGTCACGCAAGTGCTCAGAAAATATAAGAGCCACCGAAGTTCCACTGTGTGATAAATCGCTACATGTGTGGGGGAAAGACCTCGTCATCGAGCCCAACTATAATTCTCTAAAACGAATATGTATATCGGCCTGTCAGCTCGCTGAACCTAACACTTGTTGGGTTCATCTGCACAACATCAGCGTGTTGGAAGGCCCTGTTCAGAAAAAACAGAGAGTGGGTGGGTGACAGACGTCCGTCTGAGTCGGCCGAGCCAGAAGATCAAAGTGGCCTGTCCCGTGAGAACGCCCAGCCGGGAGGCATAACTGACTATATCTCCACGAAGATCTCGGGATGAGGCGATTCGCCTGTACTAGGATGCTCTGATGAGAAATTCAGGTGGGCCTCATGCGCTCACTCTTAACCTCGGGGGCTTCTCAGTAGAGCACATGAGCTGTACAGCTGATGACAATGTGGACCCAGGATTACCGCAGATCAGAGGATAGTTGGCTTTAAGATAGCCAATGTGTGAACCCAGTTCAAAGCTCTCTGCACCATCTGTCTAAAATCACGATGTAGAGCCCCCTCTGTCTTCCAGAGTACGCTTTTGATCGACCGAACTTTGGTGGGACTCAGTGATAATGAAGTATTGGCAAGCGTTTTAGGTAGAGGCCTGTCATATCCATCGCACTGTACTCGCACACCGGAATGATGCGTGAACTCCTAGAGGCTACACTTTTTTGAGGGTTGGGATCATCTCGAAGTGGTCACACGTAAGTCTCCTCCTCTTTTTGGCCCAAGCGGGTCTCAAGGCCATGGAGGACCCCGTGAGATAGGAACACAGTGGCACTACCCGGTCATCGATATCAGTGATTTCAGTTTTGCCCTCGTCGTCCATCCACCTGTCAATTGAAGGAAACCAACAATCAACTCATCAGACTGTCAGATAAAAAGAAACTACACATAGATCAATGGTAAGTACACTCCAACAGCAGGCATGGGTATCGATAACCAGAAGACTCATGGCATCGATCAAAAATGGCACCTTATGGAGCATTTGATCGACAAACGGTCGATTCACAGAATCAACTGGTTAAAAATTGAAAAGAACAACTAAATCGTCGCAACACACTCAAATCATGTAAAGATTATAGATCATGTCCTAATCTAGTCACTCATTACCAACTAAAACGTCCTAAATTCGAGCTAATCCACAAAAGATTCGATTTATTCTTCAAAACACTAAAAAGTTCCGTAACTACAAGATTTAGAGAACCTACATTATTGATTGGAGTGATTTAATGAACTAATACAGGTAAAGAAAGGGTAAAAATACGAGTGATTTTATAAACTAAAAAACGAGCAAAAGCGGACAAATTTGGGAGAAAATCGAGATGTTTAACTCGCTGTGTGTATTCTTGGCCGTTTAGGAGAAAAGTGATTAACTGAATCGTGTCGAGTTTAACTACTCGACCACAGCAGGACCGTCGATTGATCCCAGGTCCTATAGGAACAACGAATCCGAGTGGGGTACTGTTCGGGTAGACTCCACATTCACTTAAGGAAATTTGTAAAATGGCATAAATATATATGATTTATTAGAATTAGTTATACTCTATTGCTATAATGAGTTTTTTCTTCTTATTTTATATACTGATTTTTAGTATAATCTAAATTAACCATATATATTTTTATTACTTTATTTTATATATTTTTCTTGAATTTTATTATAATAAATTATACCGATGCATATGAATTCTCATAATTTTAATTTATTACTATTTTTATTTATTTTTATTATCCTATATTTATATACTATATATAGTATAGAATATATTACTAATATATTATATATATAGGTGGCAGTTGTTTCCCCACTAGAGCAGCGTTGTTATAAGATGTCGCTCATTGACGAAAAATGAGAGTTATCAATATCGAAGGTAGCAACTTTAGAACTATGAGTCTGAGTAATAGCAAATTTCAGCTATAGCCCAATATAATTTACTTGATGCCCATACCTCACATGAAAATCCTCTCCTTTTAAGAATAAATAGGACATTGTCCCCATAGAGAGCGTATACTTCTTTCTGGTGAAAAGGATCGGACCAATGGAGAAAATGTAGTTTTATAGAAACAGTACAGTCTAATGGACTTGTATCACGGAGTACCTTGATCGTTGGTTCGAAATGCACCACAGATGGCAATAAATTTTCTTTCTTGTCGTGATATAAGGAATTACCGTCTCTACTTGAAGTACAATTTTGGTTCTGTAGGCGGCGATTCTGATTTCGTTCGAGCCATTTAGTTGATTAATCTCCATATTATCTAGCAGCGGGCTTTAGCATCCATTCTTACCTCTTTAAAATTGACCATTCCGTACACGAGCCATATCGGTTTTATGTACATGCGCATTACGTTTTTACACAGATGCTGGCAGGAACACTTTCTTTCAATGTAGATTAGGCTGACCAATGGGCGTCAGTTCCGTGGATGGCTAACGCTAATTTAGAATCGCAATGTTGTAGGTGACTGCCAAAAGTCGCAAGTCATTTAAACTTAGAGACAATATTTACGGTCTGATCTACTTAGTATCCTCTTTCTAGGTTCTCTTTGATCTGAAGGGTTGGATACTTTACTTGTTCCGCTGGTCTGAGGATGATAGGGATTGTAGCTACTCGATTGGGTCGACATCTACCAATAGTTCTGTCTTCGAGTAATTTTACTTCGAATAGCTTTTCATTAAAATAAGGTCGGCCGTACCTCCATCGCTTAATTTAGATCTCGCTGAAATGCAAATCTTGGGCAAAATGATAATCTCTTAGAAGATTTAGATAACGACTACGACACATCATTTTGGTTTGGAGTTGCCTATAGCTACCACTCAGTCTTAGAATTTTACATAGTGCCCTACCAGCTACAATTCTGTTAATTTATTTCTAGTGGCCAAAAAAACGGAAATGGCCATGAAATCCCGAAGGCCCACCAGTACATTGAAGGACTTCAAGCTTGAATTCATGAATTTTGTTCTCAGTCTCGTTTCGTCTCTTGCTAATCTTTCCTCTTTTTGGCATGAAGGAGGTCCGCATTTCGTTACGTAAGCTTGAGCATCTCGAAACATAGTTGGCCACCAGTAGCCCGCTTGTAGGATTTTTGACATTGTCTTAAAACAATCCGGTGTAATCGGATCCGTGAAAGTGACATAGAATTTATGGAGTTTCGCTTTCGGCAACACATCGTCTGTATATGCCGCCAGAAAGTGTTTGTAACGATAAGGTTCATCCTAGTGATATATCCGGATTTCTCTCAAAATTTTATTTTTGTGATATCCTTAGAAGAGTTTGGGTTCTACTTCGGCCGCAAGATAGTTTACTATATCTGCATACCAAGGTCTATCAGTGGTGTTTAGTTCACACACCCCCCGACTCAAAGTTCTACCTCCGGGAGAGTCAATATTTGGGATCGAAG
This sequence comes from Moricandia moricandioides, assembly GCA_905132885.1. Classification (NCBI taxonomy): domain Eukaryota; kingdom Viridiplantae; phylum Streptophyta; class Magnoliopsida; order Brassicales; family Brassicaceae; genus Moricandia; species Moricandia moricandioides. The sequence continues at coordinate 130,491 of CAJHQQ010000868.1, read as the reverse complement.
GGTTACAACTGACTTTGATATTTATGAGAATGATTATTTCATCGTCCTTCTCAACTTTATTGTCGATCAACGGTGTATGGGCAGCATCAATCGATGTTCGACGGCCATAGTCGTTCGATGGGCTTAGCATGGTGTCGATTAATTCCACTTCATGCGCCGAACTGACTCTACCAACGAAAATGGATTCTGTTAAGTAGACATTTTCTGTAGGTAAGAAATCATCTATAAGGATGTCGTCATCAATTTTATTCGTGACAAGTGATCTGCGACTCCATTTTCTACTCCTTTGTTATCTTTGACTTCTATGTCATATTCTTGGAGAAGTAGAATCCATCTTAGAAGTCTCGGCTTAGTGTCATTTTTGTTCATTAAATATTTCAATGCCGTGTGGTGAGTGTGAACTACTACTTTTGAACCCGACTAGATAGGATCAAAAATTTCTCGAAGGTGAATACCACAGCCAATAACCCTTTTTTTGTTGTTGCATAATTGCGTTGCACATCGTCTAGAATTCTGCTGGCATAGTATATAGCATGCAACTTTTTGTTTTTCTTTTGTCCAAATACTATGCCTACATCGAAATCGCTGGCGTCAGACATAATTTCGAATGGTAGATCCCAGTCTGGTGCTTGGACAACATGGACGGATATGAGCGCTGATTTAATTTCTTTAAAGGCGTCGAGACATTCACGTGTAAAATCGGATTTCACCTCTTTTCACAGGAGCGCATTAAGGGGTTTAGCAATTTTTCTAAAATCTTTTATGAATCGCCTATAGAATCCAATATTTCCTAGAAAACTTCTATCGTCTTTGACATTACTGGGTGGTGGCTGTCCAGTCATTACTTCAATCTTTGCCTTGTCTACCTCAATTCCAACTGCTGAGACCTTGTGTCCCAACATAATGCCGTTGTTTAGCATAAAATGGCATTTTTCCTAGTTCAAAACCAGATTTTTTTCTTCGCATCTAGCTAGTACCTTACACAGGTTATCGAGACATGTTTTGAAGTTTGGACCATATACCGAGAATTCTTCCATGAATTCCTCGATCATATCGGTGAATATCGACATCATGCATTTTTGGAAAGTCGCATGTGCACTACAGAGTCCGAATGGCATCCTACAATATGCGAATGTTCCATAGGAACAAGTAAAGGTGGTCTTTTCTTGGTCGTCAGGATGTATGGGAATCTGGAAGAATCCGGAATACCCGTCGAGAAAACAATAGTATTCGTGGCTTGCAACCCTTTCTAACAGATGATCGATAAATGGTAAAGGAAAATGATCTTTTCGTGTGGCAGCATTTAGTTTCCTATAATCGATAAACATTATGTGTCTGGTGATAGTTCTAGTAGGGATCAATTCATTTTTGTCATTCTCTACCACAACGATTACTCTTTTCTTTAGGAATAAATGAACCGGACTGACCTAGTTGCAGTCTGAGATCGGATAAATAATGTATGCTTCTAGAAGTTTCATGATTTCCTTTTTAACTACTTCCTTCAGATTGGGGTTTAATCTCCTCTGATGCTCGATGGATGATTTGGATTCATTATCAAGGTGTATCCTATGCATGCATAAATCAGGAGAGATTCCGGGATGTCATAATGAACATCCGAGGGCCTTACGGTGCTTCCGAAGTTTATTCAGCAACAGTGCTTGCTCTCCGCTACTCAAGTTTGCATTTATGATGACATGATAGAAGTTTTTGTACAGAAAAGTATATTTAAGGCCGGCTGGAAGTGTCTTAAGCTCAATTTTGGGTGATTTTTCCTTGCTCTAGTATTCGGTCATAGTACGTTGTCGATCGGCGGTGATATTGGGATTTCGATCGACCAGGGGTCGATAGATCGAGTTCGTCAAGTTTGACACTAAAAATTTCTTCTGTGGCATCCATTAACCTTGTATCCTCTCCAGTGCGATCTTCAAACGAGATATGTCGCCTTCAGGGGACGTGATTACTTTCTCTAGAGGTTCGTTTGAACATATATCTATGAATGATTGTTCTGCTACGTCGGAGAGGTAATTGATATGGTAGGCTTGACCGTCGATCAAAGGTTATTTTATTATCTTTTCCATGTCAAAGACCATCGGTATCTTCGCGATGTTCAGTAATATGCGTCCTTCTCTTACACCAATGATCGCCACGACAGTGGCCAGGAAAGGTCTTCCTAAGATAATTGGATTTCGAAGTTCTCACTCATACTTAAGCACTATGAAATCTGCAGGTATATCACAGTTATGAATGCGACGGGCACGTCCTCAAGTACACCTTCCAGAATTCTAGTGGATCTATCAGCTAAAACGAGAGTGACCCTGGTAGGTTGAAACTGTGTTAACCCGAGAGTGACTGCAACAAAATAAGGCATCAGGTTAACACTAGAGCCTAAATCGCAGTGATCTTTGAAATCTCTCATCGCTAATAGTGCAGTCTAAAACGAAACTACCGGGATATGAGAGTTTGACTGGAGTTTTTCCTTGAATAATTTCGATCACTTCTTCGGATACCATCATCACGTAGTTTTCTGATTCATGGAATCTTCCTGATGCCGCATCTTTCACGTACTGCTTATTGGCAGACGAGATATGAATGGCATCGCTTAGAGGCATCTCAATGTTTACTTTGTCAAACGCTTTCTTGCATATTGATTTTCCAGATGCTTCTTCTTCTGCTTAGCATTTTTTGGAGGAAAAGGGGGGTTTTGATAGGTATACCTTTGTCCTAACCAGTTCGGTTGGTTCTAGGTTAGAGTGTCGATCGATTATAGGCTCGGGGTGTCGATCGATTATGGACTCGGAGTGTCAATCAATTATAGACTCGGAGTGTCGATTGATGTCTCCTACGTCTGTGTTCTTTCCCTTAGGTTCAACAATTAATTCCACAAGGTCGTCATTTTGGTCTAATACGCCGGTTTCAGGAAGGATATCAGGATCTTTCTCATAAATTTCGAGCGTGATGGGATGCGATTTTCGTTTTCATTTGTTGTGATTTTCTCGAATTAATCGTTGGAGATACTCTCTTTAATGCCATGTTGAATTGTCTACCGCTTCGTAAATCTACGACATTGCAATTGCTACTCGGGTTAGCGTTCGTTTTACCAGGTAAAAATCCATCCTCTCTCCTGATGGACATAGCGTTACTCGCCACTTGGTTGTCAATTTTCTTAATGTGTTCGCTCAAAGTTTCAAATTTTTCTGTTATCATTGAGTATATAAGATCTAACTTTTCATTGAGGTCGGTGGCTATTCTACGGTTTCCCGTGAAGACTTGATTGATTCTCGACTTTGAATTTCTTTTGTGTCTGTTCATAGTATTATCGTAGCTGCTTGCGAAATTGCCAGCGCTTTCCCTAAATCGTTGGTTGTTCAGGTTCATCACATCAGAGAACTCAACTCATTTTTCGAAGTCGAAAGAAACAGCATCGTCGTCAGCATAATTTTTAGACAATCCATGTCCGTACAGAAGGGTCGCAACTGCTGCCAGAGTTTTTCTAAATTGGATCAAGTGCTTCTCCTCCGCGAACATTGGTGGTTCCTTTTTCGGTGTCTCTCTTTTCGAAAGCTCTACCTAAATCTATGTTTTCTATCAACCTTTTTGCACTTTCAGGGATTCGGGTGCCGAAGTTCCCCTCACTGGGTGTATCAAAGATGGTTTGATAGTCTAGGTTTAGTCCACTATAGAAAGTATTGATGAGTTGGAGTTCTGAGAATCCATGGTGCGGGCATGAAAGTTGGTAGCTCTTGAACCTCGTCCAGGAGTTTTTAAAAAATTCGCAGCTACCACGAATGAATGTGGATGTTTATCTCCTTGTTTCCCAGTATCTCTCCTCGTCAAAGAAGTGATTGATGAAAGCGCTTCTAATATCTTCCTAAAAAGTCATGGATCCTGGGGGTAGCTGGATCAGCCACCTCCTGGAGTCACCTCCTAGGGAGAAAGGAAATTCAAGCGATTGAAATCTTCATTCACCATGTCTTCTAGCATCTCGATGTGATCGTTCGGGTGTTCGGTAGGAAACCACTAAACTGGTTTTTGCGCGCCATGATTAGGAAGTCGATATCATGCTCAGAGCTTCCAGTATGGTTATCGGATAATCGAATTACGGACCTATTGGAATACGTTCTACCGGGGTTTAGGTATTCGAGCATTGGCAATTCATGCTTTATCTCATTCTTTGGAGATTCAGTGATTTGATTGGGGATTGCCGCCCCCTAATAATTAATTAGTTGGCTTGCTTCGTTGATTTTATTGTTCATTTGTTCTATCAAGACTACTTTCTTATTCTCAGAATCAGTAAAGGCGTACTTACCTGCTTCCGGATGATCAGTATCGATCAATGGCAATGGAAGGGCATCGCTCGACAGTAGTGGACCAGCGTTTATCGATTCCAGATAAGCTCTATTGACCGATCCTTGTCATCTTGAATCCATATTCTCTCCTTTAAGTACATGCATCATGAGGTTTAGGGAAAGAATAAATTAGCAAACAGTAAAGTAAAATCTAGACAATATTCTAAACAAAATATAATGGTACTAAGAAAGAGTGCCCGACAACAACACCAAATTTGATGTGAGATTTTATTTCACTTTCAAATTAACCATGTTTCCCACTTTTTCTCTCTCTCAAATAAGAGGTTCAATATAGTACTTAGGGATCATATCCATAGAGACTCTAGGATTTCACAATAGACTTATTGTTTTCAAATTAAAGCTAGAGGAATTATAACAATAACAATAAAAGTTATTTCAAGATTGATTTGGTTTGTGATGATTAAATTAAGAGATTAGACTCAGGGGAAATTCTTAGGTAAGATTAGATACTACAAATTAATAGATTGCTAGGGTTTCATTAAGCATCGTTCTAAACTCAAAACTTAGGGTTTAAGAGATCGCTCTCGCGCATCTCAACTGATTATTGAGATGCTCATTCTAAACAGTACTGGTTTCACGGTTTAATGGGTTTTCTAAACTTCCAATTCAACTCTCGTTTGTTACCGGTTTTTTAGATTGTTTAAGACATATTCCAGGTTATAACCAAACACTCGCTTGCGCTATAGAACCCTAATTTCTAAGGTTTAGGTGATCAAGTTCAACTTGGCCTTATGAGTAACTTAAACAAAGAACCAAGAAGATTATCCTAACAATTCTACAAAATCAGCAATATATTATTACCATTGAATAACCCTATATCCAACAGTGAACTACTGAGACATAACAATAAACAACATGAATAAATTCTGAATAAATTGCATAGAATTAACTGAGTAAAAAGATATGGAGTTCAAGATCTTTTTTTAATGATGATCAGATCTCTCTCTCCAATAGATATAGCAATTGTGTAACTTAGAAGACAACTTTTTCTTTGATCCACTAGGCTTAGGTCAAAACTACGATAGAAAATCATAATATATAGTCTAAATTTCGGCCAGAGACTTATCTTGCAAATAATAAAATTTATGGGTAAAACTTATAATTTTTCAGGCCTTCACCATTCTCGCTGTCGACTTGGCTGTTGATCGACGCACAGCATGTAACATCGATCGATGGTCATTTATAAATCTGGATCCGACTTTGAATTTCTGCTGAGCATCCTAAATACTCCAAAATTGCCCAAAATCTCCACTTGCTTCTAGTAAGTACATGGACCTATAAATACTCTAAAAAGTACTAAATGCATATAAAAGACTCTAAAAATACTCTATATATCATATGTAAAATAAGTAAAATCCATGGTATATCATCTTCGCATTAACAACAACAATGTTGAGATAAGCCTCGCTATCAGCATATAGAATTTTCGCTATGCTTTTAAGATCTTTTGCCCCCATAGAGGTTGAAAGACTCGAATTCAGCAACAGAGCCCCCGGTTTAGTATTAAGTATTTCATTATGGTTTGGATATATGTATTGGTTCATATGCGGTTTCACAATTTCTTGGCTACATCATTATTAAAGTCTACGTGTTATGCAAACTATTATCTAAGAGATCTACTAATGTTCTAAAACAAATATGTAGGAGTCTAATATATATGGACTAAGTTTCTATCTTTTTATCTTCAAAGTTCGCCTTAGCCGCTCTCTTTGGCACAAATATTGATATAGCCTATTTATTACCAATTTCAGACCATGTTATAGGCTCTATTTAGGGTCTATTATGTGTCTAGACTATATTTTAGGGTCTTTACAGGTCCAAGTACGTTTTGGAGACATATGGAGATACTTGGAGTATTTGGAACATGTAGAGCAGAAATATCCGTAGTTGATCAGTTAGAGAGTCGAAGTACAAGACAGTCGTCGATCGACGACACAACCTTGTCATCGACCGATGTTACAAGACCATGATGAATCGATGTTACACACTTGCCATCAATCGACAACCAATCATAGACAGCCCATCTCAAGCCCAAGTTAAAGAAAAATGACGAAGATAACCTAGACGAGTTTAAACCTATAATTTAGGGTTTTATATTTATGCTTTATGGATTTCAGAAAAAAAGAGGGTTGTTTTGGAAGAGAGCGTTTTAGTTTTCTATTATAGTTTAAAGGTTTTAGGGAAGAAGATTCATAACTCCTTAGGGAGATTTGTATTTTGTCGCAGTATTTTATCTATGCATTATATTTAGAATATTGTTCTTACTTTAATTATGTCTGAGTAGTTATCAACTCGATTTATGGTTGAATGATAGCAATCATGGATTAGCCTAAAAGTAGGATTGCTAGGTTAAGATAATATCCATCAATTGAGTTGTGCTTAATGCTTGCATTCTAGAGTAGCTAACTAGGATCGCGAAGGTAGGACATGGATGACTACGAGAGTAGGTTCTGTGCCATAATAAACTTCATTGAACTAGGTTGTTAGTCACATGCGAGAGCTGGTCTAATTAGCTTGGTGAACATATAAAATCTTGTTAACACTTTTTTCTAATTTCACCATCAATCGATATTAGGCCTTAGCCGTCGATCGATGGTCTTTCCTTTTGCTTGCATACGACAATTCGAGTTAGAAAGGTCAGAATAGTTAATATTTGAATTCTAGAATATTTACATTTCCGTGCTTCTTATTCCCTATAATCCGTTAAGTTTGAGTCCCTCGGTCTAGCATACTTACATTTGCATCTAGTTAGTTATAGCGTATTTCCATATTTACATTATTATTATATTTCTATATTTCATCTACACCTCCTTATAAGGAGCATTTCCTTAAATTGATTGTTTGCTACTAATATATATATTTACCTAGCTTAGTCTTTAGAAATAAGAAATCTATTGTGTGCCATTGCTTTTTGTGGATTCGATCCCTAAGTGCTACACATGATCTCTCTTGGCAAGAGTTTTATTTGTGTGTTAAGAGTAGGCTTAATTTGATAGTTAATTGTCTAAGATATTCATACCCTGTTAGAACAATAAACACACCATGTCAAATATCAAGCCACCAAATCTGAGCAGAGCTATCTAAGCTCACCGGCTCTGAAAAATTTATTGGGGGTTCCTAAGAAGCTGTCACACTCATCACCTATCCCCATGGCCGTGTTATCCCTTCTTTGCAGATATATGTAAGCCTCAATGGCTCTGACCTTTGTATCCAAACTCCCCAGAGGAGAGGATCCTTCTTGATGACCATGTGTGCTTCTCACTAACCTTCACGGCGAGTTCACTTCTGTATGAAGACCCGCAGCTCCACCCTTTTTTAATGTTACAGGAGAAAACAGTCACTAAAGCCACATCATCAGGACACATCATATGAGAGAGAGCAGCATAAAAAATAATACGGAGAATACCATTTCATTTTGGGATTCAAAAAATTGTAAAGTTTGTTAGATCATCTTCTTCTTCTTAGGGTTCTTTCTAAGAATCTCTCTGTAACTGGGTTTGGTTCATTGTTAGGAAAGGTTCTTCTATCAATCGTAACATTTTGCACATGAGCGACCATTTAGGTGTTTTCTGAACATCCATTCGGATTATCAGTTTGTAATACAGATTCTGTAACAGTGGTATCAGAGCCACTCATCCTCGAATTCAGCGGTGGTGGTGCACGGAATCCATGGCGCAAGCTCGAGCACAAGATTTCTGTAGCAATTCGGTGTTTTGCGACGTCGACAGAACCTTGGAATCGAGATTTAAAAGCTTCAGAGACATAGATAATCAATTAATTGAGGAGAAAGGCAACAATTACAAGGTACAAAACTATTTCCTGTGTGAAGAAACTATAAACCTCAGGACGTCTCCCTTAGCTCAGATGCTCCTGTCACACCCAAGAACTCACTTAGAAGAAGAAAAGATCACTTATACACTTCGCAAAACAGAGTAAAAACAGAGGAAGAAGACACAAGACTTGTTAACCCAGTTACACCCGTTAACAAGGGTGTTAGTCTGGGCCAGGATCTGTCTCCTGGAATCCACTAGAACAGAGGTTACAAGAGAGTAAACAGACAACCCAAAGCCCCTTACAATGCTTCTCTTAGTCTCACACTTCTCTACCCCTTTTACAAGAACAAGAACACAAGTTTACGCTATGTATTTTGTTCTCTCTGTGTCTACAATCTCTCTCTACACAATGTGTCTTTATACATATTAAAGAGCAGTGACCTAGATGTCTCTTGGTACCACCACAAGCAAGCTTCTTGTACGACTTCAGCATTAATGAACTTCCTCTTATCTTCTTGTTCAATAGCCGACAAAATGCAGTTTGCTTTTGCTTTATGAGCTGAACAAACGGCTAGTCTTGTGGTCCTGCATAAAGGATCACGTGGTCTTGTCCTCAACACATTGTTACTTCCTCTCCAAGTCTACACCCTTCTGTTCCATCTTCACAATCTTCTTTACTAAACTCAACAATTCTCCACCTAGTAAAGCAAGATCATAACACACAGAGATGTAAACTACCTGAGAGGCTGAGATACACACTGTTGTCTAGTTTCCTGGATTCCAATCCTGGTTTCTGAGTCAAATTACTCAGCCTTGACCCTCAGTAAGTTCAGGGCTGTTTGAAACTTACTGACTGGCAAGATCTTAGTGAAAATATCAGCTGGATTGCTCAACGTCGATATCTTCAATACCTTTACATGACCATCTGCAATGACTTGTCTGATCTTGTGAAACTTTATATCCACATGCTTGGTTCTTTCATGATGAACATTGTTCTTTGATAGAGCTATGGCACTTTGAGAATCACAGAACACTTCAACATTTCTCTGCTCATAACCAAAGTCTTTTAGGATATCTTTAAGCCACAATGCTTCCTTGACTGCTTCATTCAGGGCCATATATTCTGCTTCAGTTGTGGACAGAGCCACAACTCTTTGAAGAGATGATCTCCAACTGATAGTATTTCCACCAAGAGTAAACACCACACCACTGATTGATCTTCTTCCATCAACATCAGCAGCAAAATCTGAATCACAGTAGCCTCTCAGAGCAAATTCTGAACCTCTTTTGTAGCAAAGCTTTGATTCCAGTGTACCTTTGATGTATCTCAAGACCCATTTGACTCCCAACCAATGTTCTTTGATAGGATTCCCCATGAATCTACTGATGATTCCCACTGGATAAGATAGATCAGGTCTGGTACCGATCATAGAATACATGATGCTTCCTACTGCATTAGCATACGGAACTGACTTCATGTATTCCTCTTCATTTCTCAGCTGTTCTGGTGTAGCAGCTCGCAATCTTAAATGAGCACCTAAAGGTGTTGTCACTTTGTTTGCATTGTCCATCTTGTACAACTCTAACACCTTTCTGAGATAACTTTCCTGACCCATCCATAACTTCCCTGCATCACGATCTCGTCTAATCTCCATACCGAGAATCTTCTTAGCTGGTCCAAGATCTTTCATGTCGAATTTATTGCTCAGCTTCTGCTTCAGTTCAACAATCACCTTCTTGTCCTTAGCAGCAACCAACATATCATCTACATAAATGAGTAGATATACCTTTGATCCATCTTCATAAGTTTTGATGTAGACGCAGCTGTCTCTGAGACTTCTTGTGAAGCCTATCTCAGACATGTATCCATCAAACTTCTCATTCCACATCTTTGGTGCTTGCTTAAGCCCATATAGTGCCTTGTTCAAGAGACACACTTGGTTTGGCTTGAACTGATCTTCAAAACCTTCAGGAGCTTCCATGTAGATTTTCTCATCTAATTCTCCATGCAGGAAAGCTGTTTTTACACTTAACTGTTCAAGCTCCAGGTCTTCTTCAACAACAACAAACAGTAGTATCCTTATAGATACATGCCTGACCACAGGGGAAAATACCTCAGTGTAATCAACACCCTCTCTCTGAGCATATCCTTTTGCAACCAATCTCCCTTTGAATCTTGGTGGTTCCACCCCTGGAATTCCAGATTTATATTTGTATATCCAGCGGCAACCAATCACACGTTGTCTTTTTGGCCTCTCCACAACAGTCCATGTATGATTTTTGATCAGTGATTCCATCTCCTCACTCATACCATCTTTCCAGAACTCTCAATTATCACTGAGCCTTGCTTCTTGATAACTTGCAGGTTCTTTCAACTCTCCATCAACTGTGGTAGTAAGTGCTTCTGCATCAAAGTAGTCATCTTCATCATCAATATCCTCACTGAAGTAACCCTCTACATCAAATCTTCTTGGAGCTCTTACTTCTTTTCTTTCTCTGTCTCTGACTAGATGATAACTTTCAGGTGATTCAGCAACATCTTGATTCTGGTCTTGTTCATCGAACTGACCATGCTCTTCTTCATCAATTTCATTGTCTTCAGTCTGAGTATTCCCATCTGGAGTGGAGTCTCCCAGGGATCCTATCTCATCCGAGAGATCTCCACCTGAACTTACACCTCCAGTTCCTTCTGGATCAATGTTGAATATTACTTCTGACGATTCATACTGATTGTCTTGAACCTGTTTACCTCTCTGAATCACGTCTTTGTATACAGCATTCTCTTGAAAGATCACATTCCTACTGATCATACATTTTCTTTCTTCCAGCAACCAAACTTTGTAACCCTTGACCCCTGATGGATATCCCAGCATTACTGCCTTCTTAGCTCTTGGAGTAAGCTTACCATCATCTGAATGAGCAAAACAAACACATCCAAATCTTCTCAGGTAGCTGTAACCTGAAGATTTTCCTGACCACTTCTCATCTGGAATCTCAAAGTTAATAGCAGAGGATGGTGTTTTGTTTATCAGTGTTACTGCAGTTTGTGTTGCTTCTGCCCAAAATGTTTGAGGTAGACCTGAGTCACTCAACATACTCCTCACTTTCTCCATTATGGTACGGTTCATTCTTTCAGCAATACCATTTTGCTGAGGAGTGTATGCACATGTTCTATGCCTCATAATTCCTTTTTCTTTGCAGAAAGCATTGAATCTAGTGTTGCAGAACTCAAGCCCATTATCAGTTCTCAGTATCTTCACATTTCTTTCAGTTTGATTCTCAATCATGATGCTCCATTCCAAAAAAGTATTGTATGCTTCATCTTTGTGCTTCAAGAAATACACCCATGTCTTCCTTGTGTAGTCATCAATAAACGATATGAAGTATTGACACTTTCCTAGGGATAATGGTACGCTTGGAGCACCCCACAAGTCTGAGTGGATGTAATCTAACCGATCCTTGGTGTCATGAGTTGCCACTGAAAAACTGACTCTCTTTGCCTTACCATATACACAGTCCTCACACATCTCCATTACAGAGACCTTCTTTCTATCTATAAGCCCTTTTCTAACCAGTAGATCCAGATTCTTCTGACTCATGTGACCCAACCTTCTGTGCCATAAGACAGTATCATCATGCTTCTTCTCAGTTGCATACATTTGTCCAACCTCTGGTTTTCCCTGCAGTATGTAGAGCTTCTCATGCCTCTTTCCTTCCATGAGAGTTTTGGTTCCATCTTTGACAGTGAGAGTCCCTTTCTTTGATTCAAAACTACATCCAAGTTCTTCTAATGTTCCCATAGATAGAAGATTTCTATCCATCTCAGGAATGAATCTCACACATGTTAGCAAGAAAGTTGAGCCATCCTCATTCTTGATTCTGACACAGCCAACTCCCTTTACCTTGGAAGTAGTCTTGTTTCCCATCCGAACAGATCCCCCAACGTCTTCTCTCAGAGTCTCAAACCATTCTCTCTTATGAGTCATATGATAGCTGCACCCAGTGTCCATAACCCACTCGTTTTCCAGATTTATGTCTGCTAACACTAATGCTTCTGACACATATAAACCTGCAGCTTCATTCTTGTTTTCTTTAACCATGGCAGCTTCTCCTCTACTGCTACTTCCTTGTTGCTTAGACTTGTTTTGGAACTTGTGCTTGTTTGGACAAGTGTTCCTGAAGTGCCCTTCTTCCCCACAAGTCCAACACACTTTCTTGCTCTTAGACTTTGATCTTGACTTAGACTGTCTTGAAAATCTCTCCTTGTACTCTGACCTTCCTCTTTGATCACTTCTATCTCTGACATATAAGCTCTCTGCTTGTCCTTTAGGACCACGTGAGTTTGAGCCAGTCTCTAGTTCCTTAGAATGTATGGCTGCAACAACTTCATCAAGTGTCAGTGTTGTTCTCCCTGAGCCATATCTTAAGGTATCACGGAGTTGATCAAATTGTCTTGGTAGAGACATAAGTAGCAAGATAGCTTGGTCTTCATCAGAAACCATAACACTAATGTTTTCTAGATCCGTTATGAGATGAAGAAACTCATCAATGTTGTTCTCAATGGATAAGCTTTCAGACATCTTGAAACCATAGAGCTTTTGCTTCAGATAGAAACGATTTGGAAGGGCTTTGGCAAGATAGAGCTTATCCAACATTCTAATCATCCCAGCAGCAGTCTCTTCCTTCCTTATCTTCCTCAGAACTCTATCTGTAACACTCAAGATGATAGTGCTTCTAGCTTTCTTCATTTTTTCAGCTAAAGCTTCTGCCTTTTCTTCAGTTTCTGTCTTTTCTTCACTTGTTTTACCCGGATCTGTGACTTTCTCTGTTGGCCTACCAGATTCTTCTAAAGCTTTGCTCAAACCCTGAAGATCTATCTGTGCTAACAGTTTGTCTTTCCACAGTGTGTAATCTCCATGACCATCAAACTTCTCCAGCTCCATTCTTGACGACGACATGGCTTCTTCTAACCGTTAAGTCTTCAGAAAACCACCACCAGTTACCAGAACCTGGCTCTGATACCAATATGTGAAGAAACTATAAACCTCAGGACGTCTCCCTTAGCTCAGATGCTCCTGTCACACCCAAGAACTCACTTAGAAGAAGAAAAGATCACTTATACACTTCGCAAAACAGAGTAATAAAACAGAGGAAGAAGACACAAGACTTGTTAACCCAGTTACACCCGTTAACAAGGGTGTTAGTCTGGGCCAGGATCTGTCTCCTGGAATCCACTAGAACAGAGGTTACAAGAGAGTAAACAGACAACCCAAAGCCCCTTACAATGCTTCTCTCTGTCTCACACTTCTCTACCCCTTTTACAAGAACAAGAACACAAGTTTATGCTATGTATTTTGTTCTCTCTGTGTCTACAATCTCTCTCTACACAATGTGTTTTATATATAGTAAAGAGCAGTGACCTAGATGTCTCTTGGTACCACCACAAGCATGCTTCTTGTACGACTTCAGCATTAATGAACTTCCTCTTATCTTCTTGTTCAATAGCCGACAAAATGCAGTTTGCTTTTGCTTTATGAGCTGAACAAACGGCTAGTCTTGTGGTCCTGCATAAAGGATCACGTGGTCTTGTCTTCAACACATTGTTACTTCCTCTCCAAGTCTACAACCTTCTGTTCCATCTTCACAATCTTCTTTACTAAACTCAACAATTCTCCACCTAGTAAAGCAAGATCATAACACACAGAGATGTAAACTACCTGAGAGGCTGAGATACACACTGTTGTCTAGTTTCCTGGATTCCAATCCTGGTTTCTGAGTCAGATTACTCAGCCTTGACCCTCAGTAAGTTCAGGGCTGTTTGAAACTTACTGACTGGCAAGATCTTAGTGAAAATATCAGCTGGATTGCTCAACGTCGATATCTTCAATACCTTTACATGACCATCTGCAATGACTTGTCTGATCTTGTGAAACTTTATATCCACATGCTTGGTTCTTTCATGATGAACATTGTTCTTTGATAGAGCTATGGCACTTTGAGAATCACAGAACACTTCAACATTTCTCTGCTCATAACCAAAGTCTTTTAGGATATCTTTAAGCCACAATGCTTCCTTGACTGCTTCATTCAGGGCCATATATTCTGCTTCAGTTGTGGACAGAGCCACAACTCTTTGAAGAGATGATCTCCAACTGATAGTATTTCCACCAAGAGTAAACACCACACCACTGATTGATCTTCTTCCATCAACATCAGCAGCAAAATCTGAATCACAGTAGCCTCTCAGAGCAAATTCTGAACCTCTTTTCTAGCAAAGCTTTGTTTCCAGTGTACCTTTGATGTATCTCAAGACCCATTTGACTCCCAACCAATGTTCTTTGATAGGATTCCCCATGAATCTACTGATGATTCCCACTGGATAAGATAGATCAGGTCTGGTACCGATCATAGAATACATGATGCTCCCTACTGCATTAGCATACGGAACTGACTTCATGTATTCCTCTTCATTTCTCAGCTGTTCTGGTGTAGCAGCTCGCAATCTTAAATGAGCACCTAAAGGTGTTGTCACTTTGTTTGCATTGTCCATCTTGTACAATTCTAACACCTTTCTGAGATAACTTTCCTGACCCATCCATAACTTCCCTGCATCACGATCTCGTCTAATCTCCATACCGAGAATCTTCTTAGCTGGTCCAAGATCTTTCATGTCGAATTTATTGCTCAGCTTCTGCTTCAGTTCAACAATCACCTTCTTGTCCTTAGCAGCAACCAACATATCATCTACATAAATGAGTAGATATACCTTTGATCCATGTTCATAAGTTTTGATATAGAAGCAGCTGTCTCTGAGACTTCTTGTGAAGCCTATCTCAGACATGTATCCATCAAACTTCTCATTCCACATCTTTGGTGCTTGCTTAAGCCCATATAGTGCCTTGTTCAAGAGACACACTTGGTTTGGCTTGAACTGATCTTCAAAACCTTCAGGAGCTTCCATGTAGATTTTCTCATCTAATTCTCCGTGCAGGAAGGCTGTTTTTACATCTAACTGTTCAAGCTCCAGGTCTTCTTCAACAACAACAGACAGTAGTATCCTTATAGATACATGTCTGACCACATGGGAAAATACCTCAGTGTAATCAACACCCTCTCTCTGAGCATATCCTTTTGCAACCAATCTCCCTTTGAATCTTGGTGGTTCCACGCCTGGAATTCCAGATTTATATTTGTATATCCAGCGGCAACCAATCACACGTTGTCCTTTTGGCCTTTCCACAACAGTCCATGTATGATTTTTGATCAGTGATTCCATCTCCTCACTCATACCATCTTTCCAGAACTCCCAATTATCACTGAGCCTTGCTTCTTGATAACTTGCAGGTTCTTTCAACTCTCCATCAACTGTGGTAGTAAGTGCTTCTGCCAGGAAAGCCCCTTACAATGCTTCTCTTAGTCTCACACTTCTCTACCCCTTTTACAAGAACAAGAACACAAGTTTACGCTATGTATTTTGTTCTCTCTGTGTCTACAATCTCTCTCTACACAATGTGTCTTTATACATATTAAAGAGCAGTGACCTAGATGTCTCTTGGTACCACCACAAGCAAGCTTCTTGTACGACTTCAGCATTAATGAACTTCCTCTTATCTTCTTGTTCAATAGCCGACAAAATGCAGTTTGCTTTTGCTTTATGAGCTGAACAAACGGCTAGTCTTGTGGTCCTGCATAAAGGATCACGTGGTCTTGTCCTCAACACATTGTTACTTCCTCTCCAAGTCTACACCCTTCTGTTCCATCTTCACAATCTTCTTTACTAAACTCAACATCCTGGAACCAAGCCGTAGTGATCTTGTGCTAGCTGTGAAGAGTAGGTGTCTAGATTTAGTGGATCCTTCGATAAGAACATGAACAAAAAAGATTCATCGTTATACAACAAAGCATATTGAAGAAAGAATAAGAAGGGATTGTGTATGTTTTACGATGAAGCTGATAGCTATAATCATGAAATAACTCACACGAGGGTTAAGAATTCTGTGGTTGAAAGCGACGAAGATTCATTATCATTCGAAGAGATGATAAAGCATATGCAAATGGAAGATTCAGAGTTTATTACTCCTGGACAAGTGATTCAGGTCAAGGACTCAAGTTACTCTAAAGAATCTACTGGACATGAATTGATTCTTGAGAAAGAACTGGTGGATAACGAATCAATTCCACAAGATATATTGAGACCCATTGCAGAAATAACACATCAAGATAACATGTTACAAGTTGAATCGTGGGGGTGTGGCAATGATAAGAGAGTTCATTCACATTATGGTCCTGAGATGGCTCTTAAGATTATTCACGAAGTGTGTTTAAATGTGGAGGAAGGACCTCCTATTTTGATAGGGGTTGAAGCAAAGAGTTGTGTGTCCAAGGTGTTTGACAAAAATGTTTTTTAAAAGACAAAAAGTACATGGGAAGAAGAAACATAATTTGGCTCCTAAATCATGGTGGTTCAAGTACAAAGAGCTAATCCACTGAAATTAGTTCCCAAAATTCAGGTATGCAGTTCTTTGGTGAAACTGATTAGTAGATGTCATATGGTATCGCTGCCATTTATAGTTATAAGAGAAATAACATTTTTTGGAAGAAAAAAAAGGAAGAAGAAGGCAAATTCAAGATGTGTACCTGGAAAGAACTTCTTATTGGATATACAAAACATTTCAGTGGCAATGCTCTAGAGGAGAATGATTTTAGATACACATATATTGGAGAATTGTACAAGGAGAGCTTGGTCAGAACTAAAATTGTTGATCTTGATGGATTGGAGCAAAAAAACACAAGATTCAGTGATTCAGGAATGGATAGTGACGTGTTCGAGATATCACTTCCAAGTGAAAACATGGGCATATACGCTGGTGTTGTATGGAAGAAAAAGAGACCGGGCTGTCTCTTGAATGTGTTCTGTCCTTTCCCAAAGCCACAAGATGTTGAATATTAGAATTGTTTGGTGAGAAATAAAGGTCTTAACAGGGAGAAGGAATTTTTGATTGCTTCTAGACTGGGAATAGAAAACCATGCTGTGGCGTTTGTTCAAGTAAAAGAATCTGCAATTTCTACTTCTACAATGTTTGTTAAATTTGTTCCTACAACATCTAGGATGCAGAATTAGGAGAATTGGGAATGTGAGTCAATTACTGGTTATTTTGGGAATGGTTTTGAGGATTTCTTCATCCCAGAAGTGTACCATTTGCAGCGACCACCTGAGAAACCTTTCAATGGAGAGTATGAGTTTCGAAGTTGTGGGTCTCACGTATGGCATTGTTGGAAGAAAAAAACTGAGATAATGGACATTGTTTCATGTCATCTACAGTGGCTGTTATTAAGGGTTTGGTCCTGCAGAAAGGGAGAATCTCTGGAAAAAGTTCAGTCTGATCTTAAATGTGTTAAACTCATGCTCACTAACAACATTACGTTGCATGGACAGATGTTTCAAGCTCAGGTTAATCTGTTCAAGAAACGTCAGAAACAACATGCAGGGCATGCAATGCTCATCAAGAGAGAGGTGTTACAAACTGATCACAAACACTTACATTTGCTACTGGAACAAAGGGCAATAACTATGGGTTGCAAAAGCAGGTCGGACAGGTTACATTATGATGTATGGGAGAGAAGGTTCAGCAAGAACTTGATGTTTAAGTTCAAAGATAGTTGCTTACAGTTTGGCATCACTTGAGTCATCACATATACATCATGAATCTGCAGCAGGGTCATCACATCTACAAACCAATGGGACTGGGAAGTCGGTTGCTGTTTGTGACCACTTGGTTTGAGTTTGGAAAATATTTTGCAGTTGTTTGGCACCAATGGCAAATAAAGAAAAAGCCAGGAAGATGTTTTGAGGTGGCTAAAACAATGGAGTAACAGGAGAAGAGCTTTCACTTGCTGTCTTACTTCATTTGAATGAGAGCTTGACCAAAGATAAATGAGAGTTGAAGGATTCACAGTTTCAGGTTTCATGCTTGTATAGCATTGAAGATGTCAACAACAAGCCTAAACTTTGTAGTCAAAGTTTTTCAAACATGGGAGATTTGTTACAGGAAAAACAATCACTAAAGCCACGTCATCAGGACATGTCAGATGAGAGAGAGCAGCATAAAAGATAAAACAGAGATACCATTTCATTTTGGGATCAATCAAGAAATTGTAAAGTTTGTTAGATCATCTTCTTCATCATAGGGTTCTTTTTAAGAATCTTTCTGTAACTGGATTTGGTTCATTGTTGGGAAAGGTTCTTCTATCAATCATAACCTTTTGCACATGAGCTACTGTTTAGGTGTTTTCTGAACATCCGTTCGGATTATCAGTTCGTAATACAGATTCTCACTAACATTCAATGTCACTACAACACACATCTACAAGGCTCCGCCTTTTCTCTTTTATTCTCAGCGACATAAATTTAAATCTTTGTTGGCCCAATTATGGTATTAGCAAAAATTATACTCCAATGTTGGAGATGGGTTTAACATCCTTGTCAAAGCATTTCCTTAATTCAAATCGACCTGTTTTATAAATAGAAGTTGGCAAAGAAGAAGAAGACAACAAGGAAAGGAAATGGGCGTGGAAAAGGAAGTAGGCGATGAACGGCAAAATACCCTAAAGAGTAAAAAGGAAAGCATATAAGAAAAAGAAAATAATGCCGCCTTCAACATTATATAAATAAGGGGGTTCCTCAAGTATAAAAGGCCATCTGAAATCATAGACCAGCATCCAGACATTTTTCTATCGAAAGCCAAGAACCATCTTGGCACTTTAATATAAAAAGCCACGAACTCAGCTAAAACATCTTTCGACGACTTAAACACCTTTATAATGACTACGATCGATGTGATCCATATTCAAAGAGTATATAGGCAGCCTGTAACGGGGTTCAGCTATAACATAATAAAACCTCTTATGTTTATTCTCCGAGTTTTGAACTCAATACAAAGACCTCTTCTAAATCTCAAGTCGAAGTCGTGCTCTTATTCAGTACGCCGATTTCAGATTCAATAATTGGCTCTAGAAGGAGGGGTGGTAACATATCTTCAAAAATGATCGATCTCGATGCCACAAAAAAAGGGGGACTCATCAACTCGTCAAACATGAATTGACACCCTCTGGTGACAATACAAAGGCTATCGTCATCTCCCCGTCTCCATGAGTCATAATAATAAATGTAAGTAACATTAACATTATTGTTTATTTGTTATTGTTACATTTGCATTCATGCGTGAATCACATTACAAAATCATAATTTGGATTATTTTGTGATAACAGTTCATGTCTTTATAACTTTGACTTAATCGTATGTGTCTGCTATTAAATTATGGCAACATAACCTCGTTACAACTGTTGCAATGATAACTTGTCATCTAATAAACAAACTAATATGAGTTTTCTTATTGTTGTAATCTGATTTACAAATTTTCTTATTGCTAATCGGATTTAATTTTCTATGTGTAATAGAATGAGTTCAGCTTTTCCATGGGTAACGGCAAAAACTCGATTACATCATTGAGCATGACTGATGCGTGACCGTTATCAACAAAGATGGACGTCTTTCATGTCATCACAAGCTGATATCATCATCATGGCACCATGCCATTCACATCATCATGGCATCAGGCCAATTAAACATCATGCTGATATCCTCAAGAAATTTATCGCGACAGCATGCATATTTCATCAATGCGTTGATTAAGTTACCACAGCAATCATGTCATCGCGCCGATTTAATCTACTCATTGATCGTGTCAATACTGAAACTAGTCATACACGTCCGGTCATGATGATTTTTTCGTGACGGTTCGTCCATGATAGTATTTCTATGATGACTTGTCCTTGACAGCTAGTCAATTGACCCTTCATCCATGGCGGCTCATCCGAATGGGTGATCCAAAACTTAGTAGGATGGAAGAACCTGCCCACAAAGACCGTTCGTGCAGCCGTCCACAGAGTAAGAAGCTTAACTGAATAAGAAGTGCATATACGACAATGCGTTCGAGATGTCTTGGATGGATTTACTAGTGTTCTAAAACAAATATGTAGGAATACAATATATATGGAAAAAATTTCCATCTGCTTATTTTGTCAAAAATATAGGTCACTCTTTGTCAGTAAAGTAGTCACATAACATAGAGAGTTTAATACATATGGAATATTTCAGTTAACAATGGTTTATATTACAAAGATGTTTCATGGGTATATGAAATTCATAAAAAAAATCCTGTTCAATGATCCAAAGTACTTAAGAAACAATAAGATATGAGACTTGTTCTTAATGGCCTATGGTTAATTGGTGGAACCTACTGGATTTCATTAAATTTAGGTTACAGTAACTCAACTATCTTCACCATCTTACCATCCGATCATTATTTCCATCTATAAAGTTGACCGTTGACCATCGACCATCCATCTTATCGACCCAGATTCCATATATGTAACATTTGGTATCAGGGCTTAAAATATCTTGAACCATTTAGCATCTATCCATTTTTCATATTGTTTTTTTTTTATTTCTTGCTGTTTCATTTGGAAAATCATAAAATAAAATAAAAGCAGTTTGTCATTTTAATGTTCTTTTTCATCTTAGAACTGAACACCAGAAAGATAGAGATAGAAGACAAGTTAATTTTGTGTTAGGTCATTTAGACCATCTTCAACCACAAATCCCATTTGGGTTGCTTAATGATTATTTAATTAATTAATTGAACTTTTATTGTACTTAAGAACTCTAGTTAAGATTTTTTTATAATGTGTGCTGCAATGATGGTATCTTAATTAGGGGTTCTTAAAAAAAACAATTTTAAAAAAAAAATATTTATTAAATAAAACATAGTTAAAGAGAACATTGTAAACATACAATTTAATTTTTTTTTGAAAAAGGATTAATAAAATAAACTAGACTAATTTGAAAGAAACATTCCGAACTTAGTTGTTGTTTTCATCAAGTCCAAATTTACTCCATAAATGTTCAACCAAATCAGCTTTGAGTTGTTGATGCATTTGTCTATCACGAATTGTTGTTCGAACACCCATCATATTGGCGATATTTGTAGGCATATCTGTAGAAAAATTGAGATCGACATGTGAACTTCTGTTGTCTTCTCCTTGTTCGAACTTTGGAAGATCAAATTGAGTATATCCATCTCGTTCGTCTTCTACTATCATATTATGAAGTATGATACATGCTCTCATAATCTTCCCAATTTTGGCTTTATCCCAAGAAAGTGCAGGGTTTTTAACAATGGCAAAGCGAGCTTGCAAGACTCCAAAAGCACGCTCGACATCTTTTCGGACAGCTTCTTGATGTTGAGCAAATAAAACCGCTTTTGGCCCTTGTGGTATTGGAATAGATTGGATAAAAGTTGCCCATTTCGGATAAATACCGTCGGTGAGATAGTAAGCCAAATGATACTCTCTTCCATTGACAGAGAAAGTAACTTGCGGAGCTTGGCCCTTTATTATGTCATCAAAAACAGGTGAGCGATCAAGAACATTGATATCATTTAAGGTGCCTGGAGGTCCAAAGAACGCATGCCATATCCAAAGATCATATGAAGCAACCGCCTCTAAAACAATTGTGGGTTTTCCCGAACCACGTGAATATTGCCCTTTCCAAGCGGTTGGACAATTCTTCCACTCTCAATGCATACAATCGATGCTTCCTATCATCCCGGGAAATCCACGATGCTCACCAATATCAAGTAGACGTTGAAGATCAGCCGGTGTTGGTCTTCTTAGGTACTCATCGCCGAATAAATATATTATTCCTTCCACAAAATGTTCGACACATGACCAAGTAGTAGTTTCACCGATCTGGAGGTATTCGTCAACCGCATCAGCTGCAGTACCATATGCCAAGACACGAATGGCTGCTGTACATTTTTGAAGTGTAGAGATCAGACCAAGCCTTCCGAGACCATCTCGTTTTTGTTGAAAGAATTCCATTTCATTGGAAAGTCGATCAACAATTTTCATGAACAACGGCTTGTTCATTCTAAATCGTCGGCAGAACAAATTAGGAGGGTATGTTGGAGTTTCACAGAAATAATCATTCCACAGGCGAAGATTACCTGCTTCACGGTTTCTTTCAATATAGGCTCGTTTTTTCCTTCTTCTCCTATCTTCTTGTTGATCACCATAATTATTGACAAGATTTTCGAACGTTTGATCAAAATATTGATCAAACAATTGATCAAATGTTTCATCTTCTAATTCCTCGAAATGATTATCAGAAGAAGATGCCATAACTTTGGTAAAATTATTTTTGAATTTGAGAATTTTGAGAATAAGAAACAAGATGATGAGATGATTTGAATAAGAAACAAGGTTGTTTATGAGAAGTGTGACAATAAGAAAAAAGGTTGTTTATATAATGAGAAGTGACTTGTTTATATAATGAGAAGAGAAGTGAATACAAACCATGACATCTACTTTGACACACGTGAATACAAACCAAACCGTGACACTAGTTGACACAATTCAAAAGAGAACACACGTGAATACAACAAGACAAGAGACAACAGACACGTGAATACATGACACATACAAACACAACAAGACAAGAGACACATACAAACCGTGATTCTCCCACTGCTCTCAAATGAGACACTGCTTCAGTAATGCACATGAGACACTGCTTCAGTAATGCACAAACCGTGATTCTCCCACTGCTCTCACATGACCTGAAAATATTGCCACAACAAGACAAGAACATGAGACCAGCAACATGTGAACAACAAACATAACATCACACACTTGCATTCAACACTTACACAACAAGAAACAGAACATCACACACTTCCATTAAACACTTTAAAAACAAGAAAAGAAGTAGATATCACAAACTAATTAGACAACAACTCATTGATGAGCTTCTTTTTTAGAGCTTCTTCATAGTCGGCTAAATCTTGTTTTGCGATTAATGACTCAAGTAGCCTCATCTTTGTCAGCCTCTCTTTCGCAGCCAAATCCTCCTTCTTTATGCTCCACATACTGTGAAACTCATTCAGCGCCTTACCATCTGCCATCGTCTTCTTACCATGGCCCTTTGATGCCTGAACACCCGGTGGACGAATGGTTGCTTGCTCTTCTTGACCAGTGGTGTTTTCAAATGCGTAGGAGCTTGATGATTGTGCACTCTCATCACATTTCCTCTTTTTATTGCTTCCTGCGGTTTTAGATGCTGACAATTCACACCATTTCTGGTCATTCCGCAACTCCTTCCATGCATGCTCAAGGGTGAACTTGTTTTGGTGGTTGTTGTAGATGATCTGATGCGCAAGTTTGAGAACATCATTCTCATTTTGGCCGCTACTCTTCTCTCTACTTGCAGCCTCATACGCACCACAAAATTTGTTGACTTGATCGTTGATCATTTGCCACCGGTTCTTACAATGAGATGACTCTCTCAGTTCACCACCAGCAACCTTGGGACTTGCTGCAAAGTATGCAGCAACCCTTTTCCAGAACGCACCAGCTCTTTGCTCGTTAGCTACAACCGGGTCTTCGCTTGTGTTTAACCAAGCGCTAATGAGGGAAACATCATATACTGGCGTCCATGATCTCCTTTCCTTACGCTCTCCAGCAGTCTCTTCTTTTGTTGCTTGACTACTAAAGAGAGGGACTTGTGAGGAAGAAATTTCACCACTGTCTTGGACAAAACCAAAGACAGACTCTTGCTGACTATTCAGAAGGTCAACAAAGTTTTAGCCCGGCCTATATGAATTGGAATCCATATTTGAATGGCTGAAGAGAGAAAGAGAAGAGGTATTGAAGAGAAGATAAGAACACTTTCTTTTTTATAGAAGAGAAGAAGGATAGAAGAGAAGGAAGAAGCATTGATCACCATTGATCAACGCGTTCAACACCCAACCATGTCGAGAAGACCTTTATCTAACACATTAATCTACCGCATTTAATCACACATCACCTTTGATATCTATCTAACCTTTACATCTACTTATTACCTAAAACAGAGTTAAATCTAATCAATTCAAAGCAAAAGCACAATCAGTTCACACACACAGACGCCATTAACACCAACTTTGATATCTATCCAAACCTCTTACATCTATTTATTACCTAAAACCGAGTTCTATCTATTCAATTCAAACCAAAGGAACAATAAATTCATACACAAACAAAATCAAAGATGTGTGTGTTACCTTTAATGTCATTGCACTCGAACCTTCATGTCTCTTGACCCGAACCATCTTCATCCAAACCATTAACACCAACCTTGATGTCTCTTGATCCATTATGAACATTGATGTCCTCTTGATCCGAAGCATCTCAACACACAAAGAAAAAACAACAAATCAAAATGGATCAGAGGTGACCGGTTAAATGAAGCAAACAAATCAAGTAGACATAAAGATAATCACCGATCACTATTCTTCTAAGACCACAATCTAAGACATGCATCAACTAAAAGATGAAGACATAAAAAGATTATTGCTCTGCTTTACCTTTCGCTTCGTTGATTCGTCGACTTCAGCCGTGGAGAGAGAGATTGAGGTTTTGCACCGTCGCAGACCGCCGTCGAGCCACGGTGATTCGTCGTCGAGGAGAGATGAAGAAAGAGAGGCGGCGTGGTGGAGGAGTTAATACAGAGACGCCGACAGTGGTGAAAACTCGAGATACACCGACGGATTCGACGAGGAGAGAACAAGAAGGAGAGAAGGAGAGAAAGAGAGAAGGAGAGAAGGAGAGACTGCTTTTGTCTCTCTCTCTCTCTCGAGAGAGAGAGGTGTCACCAATGCCTAATACGTGTCCCTCAAGTGCCGATTCTTCTAATTAATCCATTTTTTTTAAATTTTAATTAGCTTAAGCATCAGCATTAAGCAACCCCGTTGAGGATGGTCTTAGAATTCAAAAAGGGATCTCTAGCGTATTTCATTAAGTTTTCCAGCTCTTGTTTTTATTTTTAGTTTGTATATTCCTTTAATATTGCATATCTTAAATATCTCATTACCCATAAAATAAGACTTGAGTATGAGATTTTGTGTCTCATCTCTGGCACAAAAAAATGTAAAAATATGACCCTTTTGGGAAGAAGATCAATCATTGCTTGACGAAGAAAGTAGCTAAGGAGATGATCAATGGTTCGAAGATTGCTCCAATACAGATTTAGAAAAGGATCCTTATGGAGGAGACCCTGAACCATAACCACCAGATCATTTCCACGGTGAAAATGACCCCATTAAATTGTTAAGAAAAGAAGCTGACCCAGAAGAATGTTATGACAGTAGTTCATGGCACGAAAAGGCTGAAGTCGAAAGCAGTCTAAAAAACCAGAATATTGGGAGCATGAAACTGATGAAGAAGTTCATGCCGGATTGGAAGAAAATGAGGAAACTAGTAGTTGTCCAAGCAAATGTGGAGCTTATTGATGAGAAAACTAGTAGTTGTCCAAGCAATAAAAAGTCAGAGTCGAGATTCACAAGAAGTGTCGATCGATACTGCACCCATTGTGTCGCTCGTCGCCCGCACGAGTATATGGGCCAACTTAAGGCAAAACCAACTCAAACCCAGAAAATCTATATAATTACAAAATACCCTTGGATGACTTTATACCTAGTATTTATAGATCCTACCATTGTTTGGGCAACATACCACCTTACAATTTACCACCATTCTTAGAAGTTTTTTAGTTATTTTTGGAGAGAATATCAAAAACTCCTTTTGTGCTTTTGTATTGGAACTCCAGCTTTTCTACCTTATTCTATTTATGCATTCTATTCATGGTATTATTATGCTTTGCATAATCATGTCAGAGTAGTTTCCTTTGTTAGATTTAGGGTTTATTCGGGTTTAGATGAAATACTAAAACATAGAACTGCTAAGCTCTTTATTAAGATCCTTCATCAGAACTGGACTTACTACATGTGTTCTAGAGTAGCTACTAGAACTCTGAATTTAGAATAATTGATAACTGCTAGAGTAGATTCATTACCTGATAATAATTATGCTGAGCTAGGTTGTTAGCTACATGTGAAGGCTGGCTTAGTTAACCTAGTGAACATAACGATTATGCTAATGCTTGTCTAAAGAAATATCAATCGACACTGTAATATTGATCCACACTCACTCCTTGTTCGCATGCGACAATTGGAACAAAGACTTATTCATTTTATCATTCTAACAGCGAGCTGGATATCTTATTATTGCATTCAATTTCTAGGATGGTTTAACACACAACCTTAGCACCTATACATCATAACTCGGATTGCAAGAAACCCTAAGTCTAGCAATTTTCTCATATCATTTACAACAAATTATTCACTTGATTACTGCTATTTACTACTTTAATATTAATCGCCTAGCTTAATCTTGATTTCAATAATCTATTGTGTGCCCAAGCTCCTTGTGGATTCGATCCTTAAATACTACAATAGAAACTCTTATTTGAGAGAGAAGTTGCTCTAAGATAATTTGAGCGATATCAAATTTGGCGCCATTGCTTGGGAGCCTTAGATTCGCTATTAGACTTGATTATTAGGTTTAGTCTAGGTTTTTCTTTTATTTTACTTACGATAATTTTTTCTTGTGTCTTTGAGGTGCATGCCCATCAATACCCGAAACAAGGAGAAAAAATAATTATTTTCAGACATACATGTTCTCAAACGCACGATCCACAAAGAGAGGCACGCAGAATCGATCGACACCAACACTTCTTCGTCGATAGATACCTTTTGTGAGCGAGAAGCGAACACCTTCCGAGAATCAATCACCACCAACCCGAGAGCAAGCAACATGGTCCCAAATCTTGTGCTAATAAGGGATGAGAATGGAGACCTGCATGACCCCAAGGGCAATCTATGTAATGCAGCATGTCAGAGACTGGAAGATTAGGTTGCTACAACCAATGCTCAGGTTGTAGCTAATGAGAATTTCTAGGCTATCCGACCCAGAACGTTGGTTGACTACAACCGTCTAGATCGGTACTACAACAATAGATATACTATTTATCATCCAACTCTTTGGAGGCATGATTTCGAGCAGAAGCCTGCTTACTTTACACTTGTGGGACAGACGCCTTATCAGGGTCACCCACATGAACATCCAATGGACCATTTGGAGCGGTTTGAGTATCTAGTATATGCTACCAAAGCAAATTAATTCTCTGAGGACTACCTTCTCTACAAGCTCTTCAAGTACTCGCTTGTTCACTTGTTGGAGATGCTTCGTATTGACTTAAGCCGTTACCACCAGGATCTTTTACATCCTGGACTAACACCAAAAATGCCTTCATGCACAAGTTGTTTGATGATGTGCGATTTGAGGACTTGAGGAAAAATATTGCTACATCTACACAAGAGACTGAAAAATCTTTCAGAAGCTTCTAGATCAGATTCAAGTCATATTAGATAGACCGTCAACACCATGGGTTCATTGAGGTACAACTGCTTGGTACCGTCTTCACAGCATCACTTTGGTCTACCAGATGGCTCTAGACACAGCTAGTGAGAGAAATTTCAGTACTAGGAATTCAGAAGAAGCTGTGAGACTTATTGAGAACTTGACATCTAGTAATAACACCAAGAACACTAATTTAGAGAGGAATAAATCGGCTGCCAGCTTAGGAAAGGAGCAGTTCGATGAAGTTAAAGCCAAACTGGACAATGTTCATAAACTTCTCAAGTAGAAGGTTAGCTTTGCAGAAGTTGTAGTGATAAGGGCGACAAAGAGGATGTGAACTACATCAGTGGTACTGGTTTTCAGAGGTCTGGGAATCAGGGTAGAAACATGAACTCCTATTGAACTGGTCAAAAGAGTAATTAGAACCACAATTCACAGTATCAAAACCCTACAACAACAACAACATGAACTATGGAGCCTCTTCTTATTAAAATCCTGCACCAACAACTCAAGAAAGCAAGATAGAGAGCATGATTGATCAAGTTCTTGAGGGTCGGCAAAAGTTGACAGTGGATCTCAATGAGAAGATAGATGATGTGTACACCAACCTAAATGACAAGTTTAAAGATCTCAGCACCCATGTGAAGAATTTAGAGACTCGGGTGGTTAAGACTACTGAAGCTGTGAGGAGACATGAAGTGCTGATTAGAGGAAAGGGAGAGGCTTGAAAAAAGCACCACGTGCGTACAATTATAGATGGTGATTTATGGCAAGTGGTGAAGGAAAAGAAGCTCCAAGAAGGTGAGTTTGAAGTTGAAAGTTTCATGTCTTTCGGCAGTTCGCAATGGTGGCACTCGACACCAGCGTCTGAGCACCGATCGACACCTCATGCTGAATGTGTTGGATCATTTGAAACATCATGCATTGATCAACACCACAGTGTTATAGATCGACACCCACCAGTGACTTACCGAGTCAGATTGCCAAGTATTGATGCAGATCGATTGAATTCAACAAGACACTTGTATAGACACCAACAAAGCCAACAGTGAACACCAATTAGCAACCTAAAGATGCACCAGAGCCTATGATCATTTATAAGGCTACTGAGGGGCAGACTTATTAAAGAACGAAGAGCAAGGTTCAAAACATCTAAGGAAAGAGGCTAATGAGAAAGAGATGGATAGTTTTACCAAGAAGATGTTGAGGATCCTAGAAGACATGCCATTCAATGATGCTTATTCGGCACACATACTCAAGATCTTTTTCAGAGAGAGAAGAGAGATTGAAGAGGATATTGAGCGTATGTTCCATCATATCAGAGAGATGATGAAGCGGAGGATTATACTAAAGAAGAAGAGTGACCCTAGAATGTTTGTGGTTCCCTGAACGATTGGAGGTCATGGCTACCCTAATGCACTCTGTGATAAGGTACTTCAGCCAGTATTATGCCCATGGTGATGGCTGACCAGTTGAATCTGAAGATAGTGTCTCCTGAAAATTCATTCACTTTTGTGGATTTCTCTAAGGCCGGCATTGTCCGAAACCTTCAGGTACAAATCGGCAATAACTTATTTCTAGTGGATTTTCATGTCATGGATATTCAGATTGACTGGAATTCTTCTCTACTACGTGGGAGAGCCTTCATGGCTATTGTAGTAGCTGTTTGCAACATGTAGACAAATCGGATGTGCCTGGCAATCCTAGACTATAATGCTTTCTATGAACCGATTAGAGTGGTCAAGGGAAAAACGGCCAACATTTTGATAGGAGATTTTCAAGGATTTTTGGCAGTATGTTCTTTTGATTATGGCGCTGTGCATAAAGATGATGGCGAAGGTCGATCGACACCCAACCAGCATCGTCGACACGCCTGGGAGTCCATAATATCGAGAGACTTTCTTGTTTGAAACCGCCGTTCCTCCTAAAAGAAAGATCTGTGTAGTAGCACCAGGTGAGTATGAAGTTTTTATAGATGAAGAAGACAATGCATAGACTAAGGATGGAAGGATAATCAGTGTTTCTGATATAGCCTATTTATTACCAGTTTTAGGCCATGTTATAGGCTCTATTTAGGCTATATTATGTGTGTCTAGACTATGTTTTAGAGTCTTTACAGATCCATGTATGTTTTGGAGATATATGGAGACACTTGGAGCTTTTCGAGCTTTTAGAAGAGAAGAATCCGTAGATTATCAATGAGAGAGTCGACGTACAAGACAATCGCCGATCGACGACATAACCTTGATTTGAACGATTTCACAAGACTAAGGTCGATTGATGTCGAACACTTGCCATCGATCGACGGTCAAATCACATACAGCCGATTTCAAGCCCAAGTTTGAGACAAATGACAAAGATGCCCTGGATGAGCTTTGACCTAGATTTTAAGGTTTTATATGTATGCTTTATGTATTACAGAGAGAGAGAAAAAGAGAGAGGGAAAGAGAGAATGTTCTTGAGTTTTTAGTTTTCTATTATAATTTTGGGGGAGAAGATTCATAACTCCTTAGGGAGATTGTATTGGAACCCCAGGATTTTATCTATGCATTATATTCAGACTATTGTTCTTTCTTTGATTATGTCTGAGTATTTATCAATTAGATTTAGGGTTGAATGCTAGCAATTCATGGATTAGCCGAAAAGTAGGATTGCTAGGTTGAGTTAATATCCATCAATTGAGTTGTGCTTCATGCTTGCATTCTAGAGTAGCTAACTAGAATCTCGAAAGTAGGACATGGACGACTATGAGAGTATGTTCCATGCCAGAATAGACTCCATTGAACTAGGTTGTTTGGCGCATGCGAGAGCTGGTCTAATTAGCTTGGTAAACTTATCAAATCTCGTTCACACTTTCTTCTGATTACACCGTCGATCGACATCATGCCTTAGTTGTCGATTGATGGTCTTTCATTTTGCTCGCATACAAGAGTTGGAGTTAAAAGGGTCAGAATAGTTAATATTTTAGTTCTAGAATATTTATATTTCCGTGCTTCATATTCCCTATAATCCATTAACCTTGAAACCCTAGATCTAACATATTTACATTTTAGTTAAGCTTAATAACATATTTTCATATTTGCATTATCGTCATATTTCCACATTTGTATTATAATCATATTTCCATATTGCTTCTATACTTTTTGATAAGGAATATTTGTGTGTTAAGATTAGGGTTAATTTAATAGTTAATTGTTTAGGATATTCATACCCTGCTAGAACAATAAACACACCCATGTCAGTTTCAAAGGAATACATAGAAGAAATACTTGAGATGGCAGATAGTTGGGGAGGTTGTTACTTGAGTTTACCAAAATAGGATGGATGTTTTCAGATGCCTGGTGTCCATGGAAGAGCTACAGCTGAAAGTGGATTACACACATGAGATCATTCAGAGACAACAAGAGCACATAACCAAAGGAGAATAAACCATCAAAAGATTTATTGGCACTGTGGTCGAGATGAGCAGAGAAGAAGTTGATACTTTTTATCCAACAAGTATTCCATTACATCCATACTATCCCAAAACTTCTAAAATATCAAGTTAAAAATTATAAACAAGCGCTTAATGGGAGGCAGTCCATTAGTAAGTTTTAATTTGGTTTTATTTTCATTTATTACTTATTTTTTGTATTTTATTTATTTCAGGTAAAAAAAGTCCGAGGAAGATAAGTCTGCAACAAGAACCGGCCGACACTTGATCAATATCGATTGACAGAGCATCACCAGTATCGACTACCACTTCACTGTGTCGATCGACACTCATATCAACAAGCATGTATACCATTTTTCCTTGTTAAATTTGTCCTTATGATTTATTTTCCCACCAATTTTAAACTGTATGACTCTGGGACAATGTTTTTTAAGTCTGGAGGAGGTATTACTCATATTGTTTTTTATTTTGAGGTTTAGTTTAATGTATTTTTATTGAGTTTTATAGAGTCAAGAAAGAGATGAGGAACCTTTTCAGATTACTTATTATCTAACCACTCTCTAGAACCATTCTTTGAGGTTATTGATTCCAGGTTGTACTGAATGAAAACACCAAAGTGGACCATCTGCCAGTAACATCCATGTTAGCTGTGAAAGTCTGAATGAATCGATGCTGACTTCCAACCTTAATCAACTTAACCTGCTTCTTTTGGGGCTTGGTATACATTGGATCGGATTCCTCTTGCAAGTCTGGAAAGTAAAATTATGTGTGTTTCTGGTTCCTCTCTCACCTCTCTTCGGCATCTAGAAAAGAAAATATTGAGATGATTTCCTGAGATGCAGAGGGTGAGAAAGTTTCCTATGACCCTATTATTCTAATTCAAAGGGATGATCAAGCAAAACTGGAAACGAGGGTTAGAAAAATTTCATGTGACCCCGTTATTCACTTACACTTTGAGAAACTATCTAAAAAGGAGAAATAAAAAGGAAAAGAAAAAGATTCAAAGAATAGAGAAGAGAAAGGAAAGTGATCAAAGAAGACTTTATAGGTGTTCAAATACTTGTTGGGGTAAGAGTCCATGTGTCATTTGATCAATACTCCCAAGATTTAGCCTACACATTTTTTTTCAGAAATGAGGTCAGTATAGGGGTATGACAGGCAGCATCAGCAGGGATGTGTGATGGATAGTTTGGTTGCTAAGCTAGGGTTTAGTACACGGAAGTGCCCTTGACGCTGATTCCAATTTGACGTGGCTTGCAACATTGCAGAAGTGAAGGTACTATTTTAAAAAATTGTATGCATCCTTGTGTTTTCAAACCTCTTTTACATGATTGTTCAATGTTTTGCTTGAAGGCAAGTAAAGGATAAGTCTGGGGAGTTGATATACTATGGAATTTACAAGATTTCAGCCATAGTATATGTGTTTTTAGAGTTTATTATGTCTATATTTGGAGTATTTTTGAGTTTTTTAATGTCCACGTATGTTTTGGAGCAATGTGGAGATTATGGACCACTCTAGAGCTTATTGATTAGAAAACTCGTAGCTGTTCAAGAAATCAGAAGTCAGAGTCGAGATTCAGAAGAAGTGTCGATCGAAACTTCACCCTTAGTGACACTCGACACCATCACGAGTAGACGGGCCGACTTAAGTCAAGACCGACTCAAGCCTAGAAGATCAGCATACTTACTAGAATACCCTTGGTCGACTTTATACCTAGTATTTAAAGCTTTTGCCATTGTATGGGCAACATAACATCTTACGATTTACCACCATTCTTAGAAGCTTTTTAGTTCTTTTTGGAGAGCAGATCAAGAACTCCTTCAGAGCTTTTGTATTGAAACTCTGGTTTTTCTACATTATTCTATTTATACATACTATTCATGTTATTATTATGCTTTCCTTAATCATGTCTGAATAGTTTCATTTGTTAGATTTAGGGTTTATTAGGGTTTAAATGTAATACTGAAACATAAAACTGGTAGGGTCTTTATTTGGATCCTTCATTAGAATTGGAATTATTGTCGTTGTTCTAGAGTAGCTAACTAGAACCCTGAATTTAGAATAATTGATAACTGCAAAATTAGATTCTTTACTTGATAATAATTCTGCTGAGCTAAGTTTTTAGATACATGTCAAAGCTGGTTTAGTTAACCTAGTGAACATAACGACTAAGCTAATGCTTGTCTAAAGAAGTATCAATCGACACTCACTCCTTGTTCGCATGCGACAGCTGGAACAAAGACTTATTCATCTGATTAAACTCACAGTGAGAACTGGATATCTTACTATTTCATTCGAGTTCTAGGACGGTTTATCACACATTCTTAGCATCTATACATTTTAATTCTGATCGCATGAAACCCAAAGTCTAGCTATTTTCTCATATCGTTTACAACCAATTGTTTACTGCTATTTACTGCTTTACTATTAATTGCCTAGATAAATCTTGATTATATATTCTATTGTGTGCTCACGCTCTCTGTGGATTTGATATCTAAATACTACAATTGAACCTCTTATTTGAGGGAGAAAGTTCCTCTAGGGTAATTTGAGCAATATCAGATCCTTGCCAAGATATTGGTCGATGGTATGAAGGGACTGATACCCAAATCAGTGAGGATGAAGCAAGGAAGTATGGCTACGATATTGAGATCCATGGAGATGAACCAGAATACCAACATGGCTTGGCTTAACGGGAGGAAGTCGTACGTGAGGCTGGAAGAAATGTTATCGAGCTTGAACTGCACTCTATCAATTTTTTTGGTTTAGCCGAAGAACTGTTGCTTACCTAAAGTGGGAGGAAGAAATGGAGACATGGTTCCAGACTTGCCAAGTACCTGAAGAGGAGAAGATATCATATCTCACTAAGACACTCACTGGACCTGCATTTAGATGGCCGGAAAGAGAGAGGGCTACTCAAGAATACTACAATGAAGCATTCCATACTTGGAAAAGTTTCAAAGTTGAGATACTTGAGGAGTTTGTGAAGAAAGTTCCATATCAATACCATCAGACTAAAGGGAGTGTTACACACGGATGCTGGACCCACACACCAAGAACAAGCTTCAAAGATGGAAGCAAGCAAGCAAGCTAACCACCATCACTGCCCACGAAAAAAGAGACCAGCCATAAAGAACAAATTTATCAAGGAAGAAAAGAGTTCACAGCCAAGTTCCCTCCAACTGCTAAAGGTACCAGAACCATTTCCATGGACAAATATAGATTTAAAACTTTGGGAAAAGAAAGCCGAAGTAGCGCATAGAAAAGGAGAATCACACATTTGGAATTGAAGCTATGGCACCAAATTTAAGATTCTACCAGCCACATCAACCAATGTGAGTCTTCTAACTCTAAAAGTGTTAAAAATCAGACATGTTTATAGATGTCATAGCAGAGGACAATTTACTATGACTTGTCCATCTAGAGAGCTATTATAGATTACTACAGTAAATTTAGAAATAAAATAAAAGAATTGATATACTTTTTTGATAGAGCTTTCAAATTTTAGAATTATGCATTTTTTTTTTTTTTTTGCCAAAAAGAAATTGATCTAGGGATAATGCAACAAAAAGGATGAGGAATAAGAGGTAAAACGTTGAAACAAAACCAGGGACAACACCTAACTTGTCCACAACAGGTTGAAGAAGAGGGAAGAAGCACAAAAAGCACCCAAGCTACCAAAGATCAAATCTTTCTTCAACTGGCTGAAACTATCAAGGTGAGCAACCCTTTACTTGTCCTATTTATAAAGTCTCAAACACAGATATAATGCACTTGTTTACTAAGTTTTAAGATTATTTCAGGGACTGAGGGTAAGGATTACATGGACTATCCACACAAGTAGATCACAAGGTGTTTTCATAAAAAAAAAGGAAAACAAGAAGTTGTCACCAGCAACGTCTTGATTCAAGAAGAGCCACCAGACCGGTCACCAACAAAGAGAAAGCATGATAAAAGTAGATGAGTAATCTTGTCGTAGATACTCAAAGGAGATCCACTAGATGTGCCATCCAACATATTAAAACCGAATCTAGACTCTCAAAGGAGAATGAAGCATAAATTTCTCATCACTCAACAGAAGCACCACTCAACCAACCATGAAGTCAACTAGAACATATGTGCACTAAAAAGTAAAAATGGCATATATTACCCACCAAGACGGAATTAACCATGAAACCAATTTTTATGGATTTGAAACTCAAATAGGGTACAAGTACAATTAGAATCATATCACAATATTCACATATCAAAAAGATATGGATTTTACAGACTGAAGGTTTTCCAGCCCGTCCATCTGGAGAATAAGACTTTAAAGGTGAATTCCAGCCAAATAAAGAAGCGTACCGAACTAAAACCAAACCTAAGATCCAACATTTGTGGGAGTGTGGTGATATGCTCAAATTTACCCTAAGGGTGACTATGCGATTTCAGAGGTGGGTTAAAGTACTTAAGGATCAAATCCACATGGACTGAGATAACACCAAAAATTATTGATTTTGAATTAAGCTAGATCGAATGGTGGAAAGCAGTAAATAGCAAGAAATAAATAAAAGAAGTAGATCAGACAGGTTGTGAAACAGTTTAGAAAAGCGCTAGATATAGGGAAATTAAACAGACAATTCAAAACTACAACTAATAGAACCTAAGGCTTTTGTTACGAACAATTCTAGAACTTGAATCACTAAAGTAAGTCGATCAGCTCTCGCTGCAGAAACTATCAGATCTCTATATCCTAGAAAACTAACTCTCGTTGCGAGTTCAATAATTCAAACAAGCATTAAATCTCAATTTGATTATTTCACTAAATTTCTCGACCATCTATTGTTTCGAATGAGGATTTAGATCAGCATCTTGGCTTAAGTTTAACTAATATATGCTAATGCCACTAGCTCCTGTTTCACTTGTTTTGACATTTATCTCTTTTTTGTTACTCTGATGGGAAGAGAGAGGGAAACCAGACACACAAAAACATGCCTTAAAAGATCTGAATAAGGAATCCGACCCAATGTATACCAAGCCGGAAAACAAAGAAATTGAGTAAATAAGATTCGAGGCCAGCTTTAGTCTTTTTAGACATTATTAATGAGTTTGTGCTTTACTGGCAGATCGATCCACTTTGGCGTTTTTCGTGTAATACACCATGCAATGAGTAACTCAAATAATTGTGCTAATGCAGTGGTTAGGTGGTTAGTTCCAAAAAAATTCAAATCCCCAACTGACTCTATTTTGACGCAATAAAGCGACTCAACAAACTTAACTGACACTCAAAACAGAACATAGTATCAGTAACTACCTCCCCAATATTTAAACAACAGTGTCCTCAGTATTATACCATCTGAGATTGGCAAAGTAGATAACAATCGAAATAAAATCAATGGAAACACAAGTCGTACCTAAGAACAAATTGACACATTTTAGTGTTAATCGTTACTCGGGTGGAGGGGGTGTCGACCAACACTGGTGGTATCGGTCCATGTCGGTACTTGGCTCAGTTTTTTTAGAAATAATGGATGAAAATTCAGTGATTACCTCCCACTCAATGTTTGTTTTCAGCCTTTTGCTGACTTTTGGACTCAGATTCAGTTTTGACAAGAATGAGACTTTGCTCCAAAACAAAATTTCTCAATCTTGAACAAGCAGCCTAGAAGATCTCTCATAGCATCCTCTCCTTTTTCTTCCTGCTCTGAAGTGAAGACTGCTCTATTTTGACAAATGGCTGTGACCAACCTCTGTTGCGAAGTTTGTACTCAGTGTTACCATCTGGATGAGTATGAGGTATCAAAGTCAATGTAGAATCATCCATAGGGTTTCTGCTCTTCTTCTTCTTGCTACCTTTTCCCCCAGACTTAGGCGTTTATGTTCTAGTGTTTTCTGATACCAAGGGGTGGCGACCAACACCAAGGAGGTGTCGATCGACACTGCTTCCAACATTGCAATTTCACAACATGAATCCTCTCCACATGGATATAGGTTCTGGATCCCCACATGTGGGAACCGAAATTTGCACTGTCGATTTTAGTGAACATAGGAAAGAAAAAAAAACCCTACTTTCCTTGAGGTCTGGATTCTCTGCAAGAGCCGGCGACAAATAATTGAATAAACGTAGAAATTATGAAAGGATAACAAAACGAATTAAGAAAATATGATCTTTATTTTGAATTTTCGTAAGATCATAGCGATTTTTACAACAGATTGTAAAAGCTTCACCCGCAAGATCTGTAAGAGATTTTTCTAGTTATAGCCACCTAAAATCTTAAACCTAGTTGAGTCACAGCTCAATAACACAAGACAAAAAATTAAGAAAAAGGTTTTGATTGATTTCAGAATGGACTTTATGAAAAGTTGCCTACGTACCCCCTTGGGGATCGAGCCGAACGTAGTTCAGTTAAAGAGTTTTAACAAGAGATCAAACAGCCTTTGCGAGTTTTTCAAGTAATTGAGTGCAATACATAGAACAAGCATGTCAATAATGATGCCTAAGGTTCCTAAGTGCTAAGTTTTGTTCTGAGAATTGTCGTCCCTCACCCTTGCTTATATAGGTCTCCATGGTCGGTCTTCTTTCCTTTCCTTCCCTTGATTCGAGTTTATCCTCCCGCAAAAATCTTACATATCTTCTCGATTTTTCAATAATTATCTTGAAACTTGACAATTAACTTCTTTTCCATTTATTTTCTGCGGATATCCGGTAGACCGACACATTATAATTGGCTTATTCTCTCCTTATAACATAAGTGGGCTTTTATTACATTTTAGACCCTTTCAGGCCGCTTTGCGATTCAAACAATTTTTACGATTGATTTCGAAGAAATCGTCCTTCCTATGATTACACGATGATGGCTCTGCAAAATAATAAACCAGTCGTACAGTCGAGATACATTGGTGTTTAAGTTAACCATTGTCGTTTTATACGATTGACTCGGAGTTTTACGAGAAAACAAGTCTTTGCGATTTTTATCGTAACACTTAATGGAAACTCCAATCGAGACGAAACAAGAAACAGCCTACTCAAGATCCAAAGGAGAGAGTGATGAATATGATACAGTCTAGTCGACCATGGGAGACTAGACTTTGTCAAGGGTCTAGTCACCCATGTGCGACTAGACGTTGCGTGTCTAGTCGCTTATCGGCTACTAGATTTGGTAGAGAGTAGTCCCACATGGGCGATCTATTCGCCCATAGGCGAATAGACTCTCCACGGAGTCTAATCACCCGTAGGCAACTAGATGTTGCGTGCCTAGTCGCCCACGGGTGACTAGACTTGGAAACGACGCGGTTGTTCCTTCGCTTGTACGTGTTGATCCGTTAGTCTAGACGAGATAGGTTGGGCGATGAGAAGTTTGGATGCGATGGTTTTTGTTTTCTTTCTTACTTGAAAGAGAGACAACATTTCCGCGGTAACTATTAGACATCGGTTCTGTCGCGACCGCTTTTGACACAACAACGAAAGACTGTTTCGTAAAATTCATCATTTCTCACAAAAACCTTGCAAGAACGTTTTTCCGATCATTTTATCTTTGAATAGAGATTTCTTTATTCCTTGTTTGGGATGAAATATACGAATTTTGTTCTTGTATCCTTATCCAAAGAGGTTTGGCTTATACCGTATAGTTTCTATGACATCGCTTATATTTGCTTAAGGCACAATTTCTCAGAGGATTTTTAGCCGTTGGTTTTGACATGACCAATTTGGACCCCAACAGTTAGCCCCCAGCTCGTAAGATATTACCTGTAATTTATTGCGAGGTATTGATTGGTTGTTAGTTGGAATCAATGGCTAACAAGGTCCGTTGGCAAAACTAGTTTCTTTCGAAAGTTGATAAGATTGAGTTTGCACCTTATGAAGGCTGCCTACGTACCCTTGTCGAAGGGATCGAGCCTTTCTTATTTTGTATTGGAGTTAATATTCTTACAACCTATTTTTTAGTAATACCTTTATGGTTTAGTTATTTGTGGAGATTATCGAGCATGTTGCTGCCGATGGCATTTCGTATTAGACCTTCGTCGGCCTCGAGACTGGCCTTATAGGCTGTTTGTTTTGGATTTATGAAGTCATGGATTGTCTCCTTTTAAAAACATATATAGTAGCCATACATGGAGATAATAGAAATTATATAAGTCATCATCTTACTTCTGAAGTTCTACGAATCGTGACACTTGTCATTGTGTAAGATAAGAATATCCGAAGGCTTGTGTTCGAGAAGTCCCATAAACGCAGAAATATCGACGAAGAGACATATTTTGTAATCTCGTATCGGGTTTGATACTATGCCTTGAGATTTTTGAGAACAGTGTGTGGGGTTTAGGGTTTGTGATGACTGTTTTGGCTTTTCTTACCCATTGCATTTTTGACCTGATCTTGTCTCAATATTGAAGTATGCGATAAGTTCTCATATTATATGACTTGCACTGATTGGGAACCGGGCATATCTACAAAGACAATTTCAAAGTCGTCTCGAAGTGCTGACCAAAATTTTAGATTTCTTTTATAGCGCGTTATAATCCTTGTGTTAGATATCGGAGAGCTATCTATATGGAAGGAGATGGCTTAGTCTGTTTAGGACGTTAAAGTTGTTTGTTGTGATCAGAAACAAACACGATGGTAGATGTTTACCGTCTGAGTTTGACCCTTCGCGAAGGATGTGTGTTTGAGAAGGTGTTAGTGCGTATGACTGTTTGGGCTTCCAGGATGGTGTTTTTATCGAGGAAGGTATTTCGTCGAAAAACAGTTTCTCAGGCGTCTGCGACGTCTCGTGATGCTGAAAATTGGTTTCTCTTATATGCTACATTTTTTGCTTGAAATGTTCGCGGGCTTGAAGATATTTTGCGGTGTCGCAAGAGTTTTGTTTCAACTTTACGGCAGAGAAATGTTTTGGTTTGTTTGCGGATGTTCACAGCCAAAACTATTGTTTCTGTCTCGATGTTAAATTGTTAGGTTTGTGATCAAGGAATTAGGACCAAGGGACCGCGTAAATTAGTCCCTAGGAAGAACCGTCTTCCTTCACTGTACTTTGTGAAGAGTCGGCCCTATGAGATTTATTTTGTGTATTTTTAAGGATGTTTCGTATAGCTTTAGGAGCTTTGTTATGAGTTTTTCCTTATATGTTGCGTTGTATGGGTAAAATGCTGCGGGCTTAAAGTGAATTGTGGAACATATAGAACTTGTTCGATTTTTTGAGAAGTTCAAGTTTTTTGTTAACTGTTGGTTGTTAGCACTGAGTCTTGTTGTAAAGATTTTATTATATGATTTTCATTTATGGGTTATACGATAATTATTTGCGTAATCGTCACTTGGTGTTTTTAGACAAATCGCGGATTGTTGTTTTGCCGTTAAGTGTATGGAGCGGTGGTCGCTCAAATGTTCTGACTTGGCATGAAGGTTGTGTTCAGCCGCATAGCCGAGGACGTTGTTGGTCTTGGATTAGACCGTGGCACTTTCGTTTTAACATTAAGGTCAAGTTAGTTTATAATTTTCCTTAAAAGGGATGCCGAACTTGAGTTTGGGATTTTACGGGAAGAGTAATTG
The DNA here is from genome assembly GCA_905132885.1 of Moricandia moricandioides. Classification (NCBI taxonomy): domain Eukaryota; kingdom Viridiplantae; phylum Streptophyta; class Magnoliopsida; order Brassicales; family Brassicaceae; genus Moricandia; species Moricandia moricandioides. The sequence goes on along the minus strand of CAJHQQ010000868.1, from coordinate 90,038 downwards.
CCCGAGGGCTGAAGAGTGTTCTTCGAGATGGATATGCCAAGTATGTCGGAGTTTTACGTGTTAAGATGGCTGATGGTGGTAGAAAACGATTTTCAACTTCAGGTTTCAGTTGTACGATGAATAATTCATATATGTTTCTTTAGTTTTACAAAAAGTGTTTTATTTTGGTCTGAGGAGGATGAATCCTAAGAGTCTTGATAAAGAACGCAAGAGGAGTCAGTTGCGGGATGATTGCCTGCTCAAATGTAACCGAGGGTAATGAAAGGCAGAAGCCAGAGAATAACAAGGATGAACAATAAGATCTGTAAGATCGTTGTGCAAAGAGATAAAGTTTAGATTGGTCGTTGACAGTTGGATAATACAGCTTCATTTTTTCCTATACGAGAAACACTTCTTTGTAAAACCTGTATGTTTATCTTCGAAAGTTGCTTCATATGACTTGAGCTGACTATACGAATGATTTTTTCATCTGATGTTGTACAAGAAGGGCTTCTCATAGGAGTGGATAGAGAACGTCTCTCGCAGATTACCGTGATATTTGCGAGCGAGGATTAGGTTTTTCTGATTTGTGTATATTGCGAAGTAATTTTGCATGATACGGATCTTGTTTTCTTACAAAATATTTCGTGTAAATTCTTTTAGTTATAAGAAATTAATGGGTGATCGGTTTTGTGAAGATAGTTAATCGTCGCGAAGAATGGAGATGTCAAAGTAGCAATGTTTCCGTAGATTTTTCGTGAAACGTTTCCACTTTGATTTCGATCATTGGTGAAAGTTGATGTGACACCTGTCACCTCATATCTGTAGAACAGCGTGCCACCAACAACATCTCATAACAAAATCTGATAAATAAAACTACACTCACCCTGAACCTAAATAAAAATCCGAATGAAAATCATCCAGTAGCACCGATCCGTCCAAATGTGAGATACTCATCCGTCTCAATTGTAATGGCAAGAGAGAGGGTAAGCAACATGGGAGTCACTCAGTGAGGTATGAGATGCTAAACCCTAATTCTATAGACACAGACATAACACTCCGAATAAATATAATTTAACCCTAACACGTATCAATCATGGTACCTAAAGTACCCAAACAACAAGCAATGATCCTAGCAAGGCGCATGCTCGCTTCCCACTCTCGGGCCAACAACAACACTTCTGCTATAGATCCCAGTCACACCGTCTGTAGATGATTTATCGACACCTCTAAACTACGGTCTAACCAGTCGACTAGAGCTGGCTGTAACCTCCATACAATCCGGCATACAGTAGCACATCTCGCGTCTCTGTATCCGTCTCACACAATTCTAGCTAAGAATTTACATTAAGTGAAGCAATCAACGTTGAACCAAATAACACCCTAATTCTCGTTTAGCAGAGAAACAATAACTAAACAAGTAGACTCTGACAGACTCGATTTCACAAAATACAAAATATATTAGAAAAATATATTTATTCGAGGTCCTAAACCGTGTATGAGAAGTTTGTGAATAGCCTTCACCTTAGCCAAGATTGGAGATAGCTTAGAAATGCTTGGGAGCGGATATATCTCGACTAACACTCCAGAAGATGTCTCCATATTATTAATTGTGATGAATGAAACGTGTTCCAATAATATCTCCATACGCTATGTGATACGCCCAAAATTGAAGGATCACAACTAAGGTTGAAGGATTGGATAAGCCTTGCATTGAATGAGCTAGAAAGCACAAACGATCAAGGGACATGGATCGAATGGTCGCACAAGGGCTGCGGAAGACCCTTGATATTCCAACTCCTAAGCCCGAAGATATGACTCACTCCGGTGACTTAGAAGCTATGATTTTCGATTAAGAATAAAGGATTCAACAAGAATAAAAAAGAAAGCTTTTTTATTAAAAATGTTGAATGAACAAAACAATACAACAACTAGCCTTTATATAATAGGCTATGGGTTACAACAAAGGTCTAAATTTATTTTAGGAAATACAAACTACATAAATATATTGGACTTGACCAAAGACCAAAAAACTTGACCAAATTTTGAAAGTTGTGGTCGAAAAAGTCTTCGGCTGGTCTCGTCCTTTCGCATGGTTAACAGTCAAAGAATTGCCATCAAATTGATATATTATTCGACCACGACATGTAGTTTTTTGTTGGGCCTTTCTTGAACAACTTCAAACACTGATTTCTGAAAGAGAACAAGGCCTCCATGTTTTGTTTCAAGTCCATTAGCTTCTCTCGGTCTAGAACTTCATGGATCAAACCAATAAGGCCCATAAACAACCCATTAAGCCAAGCTATGATCAGTTGCCTAGCTGGTTTGTACCTGATTTTCATACCTTGGTCTATGATGCTGGTCAGGGTTGCATCATACCCTCCTCGTTTAAAAGGATTTTTCCTCAAATCCAGACTTTCTAGGAAGAATGAACCGACAGGGTTTTGCTCAGCCAAGCTGTTCCTACTCTTCTTGTGCACACACGCCCCTATTCCAGGCTCAAAGATGAAGTGTTGTAGACCGTCTTCAGGCCCTAGTAGCTCCATTGGGTTGTACTCCTTGCAAACGAATGGCTGAACCAGTTTATCACTTGATAAAGAACCGAGAATATCACCTGAAGCATACGCGGTTGTGAGATCTTCTTCATGATCAGATTCTGGTCCACTATAAACCACCTTTTGGACATCCAAGAGAAAACTTCAAGCCTCTGTTTCTTCCTTTTGATGCGGCTGTTCTTCCATAGATTCTACTCGGACATAAACAGTCAATAGCTCTTGTTTGATATATCTGGCCTCTTGATCTTCTTCCAACATTGTCGATGGACGTGGGTATGTGATCCTTTGATGGATCTTAACCTTGAAACTGTCCATCCATCTCTCAAAACCCTCATTCCTCTTCTCTTCAGTTCTGGCCGATGGAACCTGTGTGGCTCTTTGACGGCCTTCTTTGGACTTCTCGGTTTAACTCCCATTGAACCAATATCAAGGAAGATTCGTGTACCTTCTTTGCTGAGTGGTTTCTTCCATTTTTCTCTCTTAGTTCGTGACTTCTTGGCTTCCCCCTCTTGGTCACGCTCATATTGTGCTATCATCTCGGCTATACGTTTGTTGTACCTCCATTCTCCGCAAATTTTATTATCATGCTTTGCGCGCTGCCTTCTCTTCATGGTTTCTGAACAGTCCAAAAGACACAGTTGATCTCTTAGAAGATGAAGAGTTACGAATGTCTGGCTGTGAAGAACTCCAAACCTTAGAGTGGCTCTGATACCACACGCCCAAAATTGAAGGATCACTCTAAGGTTGAAGGATTCGATAAGCCTTGCACCGAATGAGCTAGAAAGCACAAAAGATCAAGGGACGTGGATCGAATGGTCGCACAAGGGCTGCGGAAGACCCTTGAAATTCCAACTTCTAATCCCGAAGATATGACTCACTCCGACGACTTAGAAGTTACAATATTCGATTAAGAACAAAGGATTCAACAAGAATAAAAAAGAAAGGTTTTTGATTAAAAATGTTGAATGAACAAAACAATACAACAACAAGCCTTTATATAATAAGTTATGGATTAGACCAAAGGTTTACTCTTATTCTAGGAAATACAAACTTTATAATATATATTGGACTTGACCTTTGATGAAAGACTTGACCATATTTTGAAAGTTGTGGTCGAAAAATCTTCGGCTGGTCTCGTCCTTTCGCATGGTCGATGGTCAAATAATTGCTGTCGGATTGATATATTATTCGACCATGACATGTAGTTTCTTGTTGGGACATTCTTGAACAACCTCAAACACTGATTTCTGAATGAGAACAACGCCTACAAGTTTTGTTCCAAGACCATTAGCTTCTCTCGGTCTAGAATTTCATGGATCAAACCAATAAGACCCATAAACAGCCTATTAAGCCAAGCTATGATCAGTTGCCTAGCTGGTTCGTACCTGATTTCCATACCATGGTCTATGATGCTGGTCAGGTTTGCATCACTATCACTTTAAGACATGCACGAGCAACAACAAGTCTAGTGTTGGGATCAAAATCGGTTACGACGGAATTGACGTCGGAAACCTACCGGGAGAATGCGTTTGTTGGGGGCAAAAACGGTATTCTCGAAATCAGCATCTAAAAATCATGTTTTTATACGAATGCAGTCTCGAAATCGACTTAACGAAAGTCTCCGGGCCAGAACTCGAAATAAAGAAACCCCATACGGGGGAGTTGGTCAGCACGGATCAACCAACTCTCCCGTATGACGAGTTGGACAAGGCCAACTCGCCATACGGGCGAGTTGGTCAGTACGAATCACCCAACTTGCCCGTATGGCGAGTTGGACAAGGCCAACTTGCCATACGGGCGATTTGGTCAGCTAGGACCAGTCAACTCGCCCGTACGGCGAGTTGGTAGGCATGACACGGCAAACTCGCCCGTATGGCAAGTTGGACAAGGCCAATTCGTCAAACGGGCAAGTTAGATGACACGCTCAATCCGACTTGTTCGTACAGCAAGTCTGATGAATCCAGTTTCACCTCGTCCTCATTCAACGCCCTCTTTTGATACTTGATTGAACTTATCTTTGTTTCGTCTCAATCGGGATTGACATTGGAACCTACCGAAAGAACTCGTTTTCTCAAGAAAGGATCGGGTCAATCGTATGAGATGGTAACGGTTAACTAAACACCTAGAGTAACACATCTCATACGAAAGATCCTAACTCTCGGACGACGTCGTCTTAATAATTTTATCTCGATAAAATCGTGGAAACACCTAAGTCAGAAAACGGCCCGACGAGGTCTAAAGCTTGGCAAAAGGCCCACTCGCGATTTTATCTGAAATCAAGCCCTAACTTTGTGACAGATTATCTTCTATTTTGCAGGAAAGGATAAATTTTAAGTTTGAAGGGATAAATGTCAAGATTGAAGGATAAATGTTAAGTTTCCGAAGATAATCATGAAGATCGAGGAAAAAAGGAATATTTCCGTGAAGCGATAAATTCGACCAAGGGCAGAAGGGGAAAAAGCAAACCGCCTCTAGAGGAGTATATATGGACTTCAAGGGTGATGATGCAGAACACACACGGAAATCTCTACTCAGAGCAAACATAGCTTAACACTTAGAGCATTTAGGCAACTTTTCGTTTTTGTTATTCGAACTGCGACACAACTAGGGTCTTGCAGTCTTAGGTTATTAGAACTAGGGATCTCGCCGACAGCTTGCATAGCCGAGGATCCTATCCTGTTGTAAACGCTCATACGCAAATTTGGAATAAGACATATATTTGCTCTCTTTTTCGATTCTTACGTTGTTTTCAATATTTATTTCGTATTCTGACTGATTGGAGTGTGGTTTAGCAGATATTCGTGACCTATGGGAAACTAGGGTTTACCCTGCGTTCCTAATTCAACGAAAATCGACAGTGCGAATTTCGGTTCCCAAAGTTTGGCGCTAGGAGGGGGGGAGGGTGTACAGATCAATCTAATTGTCAGTCATCAACACTCAATCGAAATATGTCAGATCTCAACAACCAACAGCCTCGTGACGATAACGTCGTCGAAAAAAACGTTGAAAACACTCCAGCAACGAACGTCGCTGTGGGCAACGCCGACGCAAAAACCCCAATGTTTGAGGAAGTAAAGAAGATCTTTACGACTTTTGAGAAGAAGTCGGCAGAACATGATAAGGTTATGAATTTTCTTGCTAAACAGGTCGAAACCCTCACAGCGAGGAACATGGCCATCTTTTCACGGGGAACAGCCCGAATCCGTGGAAGAAACTCGACTTCACAATACCTTTGGACTGGTCTGATAACGTGCAAGGCAAACCGTCTGAACAAAACCCTGACGAATTTCCCCCGCGCCTACATGGAAAACCCGAAAGACCTTCCTCCTATCGAAGAAGATCAAGAAGGAGGAGAAATCGAACGTGTTGATGTGGAATCTAGCAGTCAGTCCGAACCTACGGACGAAGACGCAAACATACATCCGCGCCGCACAAGAAGCCGAGCAGCTTGGGACAAACCCCAGTTCGACAACCCTGTGAACGAAGAAGAAGAAGCTATCTTCTAGAAAGAACATGCAGATCTGTCCGAGTAGCAAACTCGAAACACTCGCAGTAAACGCCGAGAAAATCGGAAATCTTCTAGCAAGAGTTCAAAAATCTGTGATCTCCGCGATGATCTCATAAAAATGGTGGCCAAAGACAGGGCAGTGAAGTCCCAATCCACGATGCTACTAGCACTGCACCGGAGATCGATCTACTGCTCCAAGAAGCTCGTAAAACACCCTTTACTACTCGTATCACTGAATCTAGGGCTTCGGATCCTGGGAAGGTCAAATTGATGCCATACGACAGAACTACTAATCCAAAGGCACACCTACAAGCTTTTCAGGTCGCGATGGGTATAGCAAGATCCAGAGAAAATGAGAGAGACGCTGGTGAATGCCGCATCTTCGTAGAGAACCTTCTCGGAGCATCACTAAAATAGTTCTCTCACCTCAAGGGAAACTCTATCGGAAGCTTCTGCTAGCTCGCCTCGGAATTCCTCAAACAATACTCGATGTTCATAGATTGAGAAACCTCCGACGTGGACCTTTGGAGCCTGTCCCAGGGAGAGGACGAAACTTTCTGCGACTTCATAAAATGGTTCAAACCCGTCATGTCTAGAGTCAGCGGGATAACCGACAAAGTCTCGATAGACGTACTTCGGAAAACGCTCTGGTTCAAGTCAAAATTCAAGAAGTGGATAACTTTGGAAAAGTCGCGTACGATCCAAGAAGCGTTTCACAAAGCCACGGATTACATTATCATTGAAGAGGAGACGAAGGTTTTGTCCAAAAAATGGAAGCCAACAAAGAATACGTCAAAGGATCCGGGGTCGGATCAGAAATTGAAAAAGAAAAACCCTCGCAATGATAGAAACGCCCAACACGGAGACGAAGAAACATAGGGAGCGCATAGCTACGCTATTAACTCCGGATCACAGCAAGGACAGACGGCGGGTAATACCTGGATCCGAAATCCGAGTTACGATGAAAACGCCTTCAGGGATTTTCACCAAACACGCGGGCACTCGACCATTAACTGCAAAGTTCGCGGCACAAAGTTGGCCGCAAAACTGCTCTCCGGAGAACTCTCAAGAGTCTCCAGCATGAAGGATCCCGCGACTCAGATCGCCCCCCAAAAAATGACAAGACTCCTCAAACGGAAAGACCTTCCTAAGGGAACCAATCGGGAGAAAAGCGCGGAAGAAGGCAGGATGATAAGGCAACGACAGCAACCGCCGCAAGGTAAACATGATAATCGGCGGATCACAATTCTGCAGCGACACCGTCTCGGTCATCAAAGCTTATCAGCGCAAAGCCGAGACAAGCGCGAATTCGACTATCTAGCCCACGATCAATGACACTACGAAAGAAGTAATCACTTTCGACGAAGAAGAGGCCGGAGGAATCGATCAGCCACACTGCGGCCCACTCGTAATCGATCTCGTGATAAGAGATCTCGAGGTCGCTGGGTTCTCATAGACACCGGAAGCACAGTCAACCTCATCTTTCGTGACACTCTTAACCGAATGAACATCGAGTTAGGTGAAGTCGTACCATCACCTAAGCCACTAACCGGTTTCTTTGTTATAACATCAATGACCCTCGGATATATCAAATTACCTGTGACAACAAAAGAAGTCACCAAGATTGTCGATTTTACGGTCGTCGACCATCCAGCCATCTACAACGTCATCATGGGCACGCCTTGGCTAAACGCCATGAAAGCAGTCCCATCAATTTACCACTTAGGCATTAAGTTCCCATCTAACAACGGGATTGCCGTAATTTAGGGCTGGCAGAAGCAGTCGAGACGCTGCTTCCTGGCCGAACACAAGCTCAGAAAAATCACGAACACCGCAATGACAAATTCCAAACGCCCGAGGATAGCATAGGCATCAGCCGAAAGTACTTCAGGCAAGGACGACCCTGAACCGTCGATTCTAATAACCTCCAGAAACGACCAGTTCCAGTGCCCGACACGCCCATCTTATAAGAGAATACGAATCCAACAGAAGACATCGACTCAGAAACTTACGCAGTCGACACAAACACAACAGCCGAGTAAACATACTCGCCCAAACAAGCAGAGCTACGAGATGGCTTGATCCTCGAAAGAGGTACGTAGGCAGCTCGTCAAAAGACGAGTTCAGCTATTCCCCTCTCTAAAAAAGGGGGAGTGGGTACATATATGAACACTAGTATATTCCCACACTCAGAAATAATATTTTTGATTTGAATTGTACCCGAGATTTTCAAAACTTTCTCGACAATAAAGACATCTTAATAAAATCGTAAATTGTCTATCATCCCGCAAAAAAAACACTATGTCATACATCCTTACACGAGCAAAATGACTATGGCGCCATCCCAGAAAAGGAAACTCGCAAAAAATCATTCTACCTCAAAACGGATAAACTCTACACCATCATAATTCGGTCGAATTATCGATTCACGATCATAGCACGGGATCCTGGTTCCATATGCTCAAAACATTACTTCCACAAAGTGAGTTTTCGAAAAAATAGGCGAGACGTCGTCTTAACTTTCAAGAACACACCCTTCTTCCATTCGCAACTACAAAACACTCGACAATTAGCCCTGCCGAGCACCCTAGCCGTCTTAAACAAACGCACCCAGGTCCGTCCTAAGGACAGATCCTCTCACTTCCGACTAGGATAAACATCGCGCTATAAAAGAAATCCAAAATTTTGGTCATCACTTTTGGGAGAATTAAAAATTGTCCCTGAAGAGATGCTAGACTTTGACCAGACAAGTTGTATAAGCCGAGAACCTATCGCGGACTTTAAATCGGAACGGAGTCAGCTCGAAATCGAAACAGGCAAAACGAAATCCGATTAGTCATCAAAAAGCCTCAAACCGAAAGTAAACCTAGGTTTTGCCCTAAACCCAACACGCTGGTCTCTAACGTCTCAAGACATGATATCAAAAAGATATGAGATCCTAAAAGCATGTCTCTTTGTCTGTATCAAAACGTTCCTGAAACTTTGAAAATAACTCAAACATCTCGCATGAACAACAAACAGGGCGATCCGCAAAAAAAGGAGGAGGTCGAGATGACAACTCGAGTTTTCTTTCTACACTAGAAAAATCCAAAATATCTAAAAACACCCATTCATCATAAACAGGCACTAGTCGAATAAAAGTTAGTAAAATACACGGATTCAAGGCCACACTCGGCCAGTCCAACTACATACGGCCACATTCGGTCGACAAACAAACAAGACAGAAACGTGCAATAATATAAAAGAGGGCATTCCTGAATCAGTCGCAACCTCGCGATTACTCATCAGGAACGAAACACCCGGTCAATGATCTCCCAAGCGAATAATCATTAACATTCAGAGGAACCGTCGGCTGATTTACCTCGCCTGTCTCATCGGCATTCCCCACCTCAGCCTCCACTGTATCAGGAGAAACAGGAATCAGGTCCCATGGTTTCGAAATCATCTCTTCGGTCTGAGGAATCGCAAAGTCTATATCCCTCTCGTTCATATGCCCGGTCTGCCTTGCATACTCGGAATCAAACGAATAACCAGGAACCTGAGTGAGGTATAGTCCGCTCACGGCACCGCGACATTCGCGATAGTCTCTGAAGTCCATATAACCTCTCGTAAGTTCCTCGAATTGATACGAGAACTTTTCATGGCGAGTCCTCATGACTTCGGAAAATTCCCTCTTCCCTCGCCTGTAAGCGCGACGAACCTCAGTCGCGACCGAACCTCTCTCGCGGCGACGAGAACTTTCCAACTCTTCTCTCAAGCAAGCAATTTCATTGTTGGCCGCCTCAGCTTTAAACTGAGCATATGTGCTTCATGCCAGCTCGCACTAAGTGTTCGGTTCATCATAAGGACACCTTGCCAATTATCTCAAAATCAGAAAGGCTCATCCTCAAAAGAAAAGGACAAGAACTTACCTCGTTGAACTTCCTTGACGCCTGGGTAAACTCTGGGGTCTCACTGGAGGATAGTCAAAACCAAGCAGCTCGTCGGAATCGCCTCGACCGCCACTATCCCCATCTACTTGACTATATAGGTAGTCTCTGTATATTGTCAGAGGAGCACTGCTCGTTAACTGCTTCATCCTCAACAACGAAGTGTTTGTCCTTCCGAGTCTTTGGTCTTTTTTCTCTCGTCCAAACCACGCACGGAACAAATCCATCCATGGACGCCTCCGATCCTTCTTCAACCGGCAGATCTGGCTGATATCGAGAATGGTCGAGAGTGACAGCATGACGGACCCTCTTGGGGTTGAACATTGCCCAAAAACATGGGCAACCGCAAAGCAAGTATCGGATGGTATCCAGACCTTCCGGAACCGGAGGGAAAAGATTTTTCTCTGAAAATAAAATGTAAGCGAAACGTATTAAAGATTGAACTCCACCAAAAAAAAGGGGGTAAAGAAAAGAGAAAAGGGGGCACAGTTGATCATAGATACATTTCAAACCCCATCTGGTCCTAAAGAAGGAGAGGCCGTTTTCCTCTACGGACGCATCGTCAACACGGACGAAAAAGAAGTGTTTCCGCCATTCATGGTAGTTCGCCACGAATTCAGTTATGATAGTCATCCTCGAGTGGGGCCTCAACTGAATTATTGATGATTTCCCGACTGGTTTAAGCAAGTCATCGAGGTGTCTGGCATCGAGGGTTATCCCCAACTCTTAACTCAGAACGAGAATCACGACAATGTGCTTCAAGAAACACGGGTGTATTTGACCAATCGATATCTTAGAATAATCGAGAAGTCATGCTATAACCTTAGGAATAGGAAACCACAAATGGCATTGCGTCAAAAACACCTCGTAACACTTAAAGTAACCATCGAGTGGGAACTCAGCAACCTCTCCTGCCTCTGGAAGACGAAACTCGACCGAGTCGGTAACTCGGCAATGGCTCCGGATGGGATCCAGCCCATTCGGACAGCTTTTGTTGGGACAACCCTCTACGGTGTTGGCACGAAACTGAGGCAAGGCCCACGTACCTTGTCTGGGGGGTTTCACGTCTCCCTGGAAACCCAGTACGCTTCAGCTTCCTCAGGATCGACTGAATAGACCAAGAATTCCACCTTCGGTACAGCATCGTTGTATTGCGAGTTGGAACCATCGGGGATGGGACGATCATCACGAGACTTTGAAGAAACCTCTCTCCCCGAAGACATAGCTTCCTTTTCACCAAAAGAATGAAAGAAAGGAGAAAATCTTTTGATTCTTAAAAAAGTTTGTGGAAATATACAAATGAAGAGTTTGTAAAACCACTCCACATACTTACAGAAGAAAGGATTTACTTTTTTCACCTCCAGGCTTCAGACGTCGGATTCCGCCTAATTCGTCCAATATGCTTAAAAACGCTCGCAAGAACTTCACAGTTCTGACGAGCTGGGGGGCTAACTGTTGGGGAAAATCAGTTACGACGGAATCGACGTCGAAAACCTACCGGGTGAATGCGTCTGTTGGGAGAAAAATGGTATTCTCGAAATCAGCATCTAAAAATCGTGTTTCTATACGAATGCAGTCTCGAAATCGACTTAACAAAATTCTCAGGGCAAAAACTCGAAAGAAAGAAACCCAAATCGACCAACTCGCCATACGGACGAGTTGGTCAGCCTGAACCGACCAACTCGCCCGTATGACGAGTTGGACAAGGACAACTCGCCATACGGACGAGTTGGTCAGTACGAATCAACCAACTCGCCATACGGGCGAGTTGGACAGAAAGGACCAACCAACTCACCAATACGCCGGGTTGGACTGGCCAACACGCCATATGGGCAAGTTGGATGGCATGACACGACCAACTCACCCGTACAGCGAGTTGGACAAGGCCAACTTGCCGTACAGGCGAGTTGGTAGGCACGACATGGCTAAATCTCCCGTATGGTGAGTTGGACAAGGCAACTTGTCAAACAGGCAAGTTAGATGACACGAGTAATCCGACTCGTTCGTTTGGAAAGTTGGATCAATCTAGTTTCACCTCATCCTTGTTAAACTCACTCTTTCGATACTTGATCGAACTTATCTTTGTTCCATCTCAATCGGAATTGACATTGGAACCTTACCGAAAGGACTTGTTTTCTCGAGAAAGGATCGGGTCAATCATATGAGATGGTAACAGTTAACTAAACACCTAGAGTCACACGTCTCATTAAAAATATCCTAACTCTCGAATGATGTCCGCTTAATAATATTATCTCGATAAAATCGTGGAAACGCCTAAGTCAGAAAACCGCCCGACGAGGTCTACAGCTTGGCTAAAGGCTCACTCGCGATTTGATCTGAAATCAAGGCCAAACTTTGTGACAGTTTATGTTCTATTTTGCAGGAAAAGATAAATGTTAAGTTCAAAGGGATAAATGTCAAGATCGAAGGATAAATGTTAAGTTCCCGAAGATAATCATTAAGATCGAGGAAAAAAATGAATATTTCCGCGAAGTGATAAATTCGACCAAGGGCAGAAGGGGAAAGAGCAAATCGCCTCTAGAGGAGTATGTAAGGACTTCAAGGGTGATGATGCAGAACACACATGAAAATCTCTACTCAGAGCAAGCATAGCTTACCACTTAGAGCATTTAGGCAACTTTCCGTTTTTATTATTCGAGCTGCGACTCAACTAGGGTTTTGCAGTCTTAGGTTATTAGAACTAGGGATCTCGCCGACGGCTCTCATAGCCGAGGCTCCTATGCTGTTGTAAACGCTCAAACGAAAATTCGGAAAAATACATTTATTTGCTCCATTTTCGATTCTTACTTTGTTTTAAATATTTATTTCGTATTCTGACTGATTGGCGTGTAGTTTAGCAGATATCCGGGACCTCTGGGAAACTAGGGTTTACCCTACGTTCCTAATTCAATGGAAATCGACAGTGCGAATTTCGGTTCCCACATATAGGTTGGCAAAGATTCTATTAACACACAAGCAAAAGACACAATAAAGGTTTAAGATATATATGTTCTTTGTATCACAAGGGATAAGAAAATAGCACTTAAACCGCATGGTTTATACGTTTTCTCATGGATCACACGTGATCATGTCGAGTTACAACACAAGATCGACAAACACAAACATCATGCAAACATGCATGAAGAAAATGATGGTGATGATGACATGGCACTCCGGTGGTGACTCATAGTTCGTGACGGCACAAATCGGTGGTTGACGGTGAAGAGACTGTGGTCCTCTTGGATTGATCACGTTCTCCGTATCACAAGCCTGGTACGAGGAGACTATATAGAAATGGCGATGGATCTCTGAAGGCAAGGCTGTGACGACTCCGGTTAACGATTGCAGCATGGGCCGTGTCGTTGGAGTGGTGATGAAAAGAGATGATCAATGATGGTGCTGTAAGATGGTTACATTTCGTAGTCTCATGACGCCTGGACAAGAATGAGTGTGTAGAAGAGAACTGGAGATGGAGAGAGATCATGGAAAAGGTTGAAGAAGGTGGCACGAAGAGGTTGACGGCGGTTGTTCTTTCACGAACCTCTTTTTGTTTAATAGGTTAATGGAGAAGGAATTATATATAGCTTTGTTAACCGATGTTTTGGTTTTAGAAAAATTAAATTTAACCAAACCAAGGTTTAATACACTCGCGTAGTTACAATTCTCCTCCACTAATAAAGAATTCATCCTCGAATTCAAACTTTGATCCACTATCTTACCCACATACTCAAAAATTATGGATAATATAACATCATCTGAAACTCGGTTTTCCAGGTGTCTTTGTATATCACTATCATAACAATGAACTTTGGCCATCCCGGTCACTTACCCGTGAAATTTTTCTTTTGTTGATATAGATCCTCTACCGGGTTGGTTAGGCGCAATTTTTTTTATTGTGATCATTTGGAGGCTGATGCAAAATAAGCTATGGCTCTCTAATGACTTTCTTCTGAACTAATACGGTCATAGGAAATATGATAACTCTAACAACAAACTCACACGATAGGTTACTGATAAAATAAGTTCACTAATATGATATGGTCCCATGCACTTAGATTTCCAATTTTCTGAGTCATGAGTCCTCCCTGCAATGTCCTCATTTTCATGTACACTAGATCATCCAACTTGAATTATAAACCTCTTAAGCATTAACTGCATATATTTTTATTATTATTTTGGCCATCAATTTCCTTTACTTTACCCTTGAGCATTTCTATTTGCTCTAACGTCTCTTGAACTACTGTTGTTTATATGTACCCTTGATCCCCCACTTTGCTCCAACATAGTTATGTGCAATACAACGTACCACAAATCTCCCCATATGGTATTACATGTATGCTCGAGTAATAACTGTTACTGTAGATGAACTATGCGACCAATGGATGTTTTCCTCAAATTTCCTCGCAATCTAAACGCAAGTGCCGACCATGCCCTCTAGATGTTAACTCAACGAGTCGATCCATGATCACTCATATAATATTCTTCACAAAACTTGTCTTCTACAGTCTAGTCATGAAATCCAATATGGTAGAGGTAGATTGTCTAGTAATCCGGTAAGTATTTGATGCTCATCTTTAACCATATGACAAGACTGACACTGTGATATAAATGTAGTCATCTCCTTATTCATATCACTTTCATGATAATATCTTTTATGATCCGTATGCGTCTTTTTCTCAATGCCTCGTCTTTTCCTTGAGCTAGTTGTATCCCTCAAAGTAAGTATGTCTGATTCAATGTTTCAAAGCCACCCTGGCTATTCCTCCACTGTAACTATACATAACTTGAGGTTAGTAAGTGTCTCGGCTAGCTCTTGAAACCGCTGTTGATACATCGCAGCTCATGTGCCTGCTCAACGCACATGTCATCTGGTTGACCTAACCATGATGGTATCTGATATTAAGGTTGTAGTATGCCAACAGCTATATCCATCTCCGATGTCTCAAACTGAAAGCCACTGCAATGAAAATATACTTAAGACTAATGACTGGTAAGAATATGAACATCTGCCCATGGCGAAATACTTGTTTTGGTAACCCCTTTTCTGTCAAATCTTCTAACTTCTTTCAAAGTCAAATATCTCTGCCGGTGCAAAATGATATAGTGCTCGTCACTCTGTTGTTGTCCTTGGTTCTCTCATTTCTGAAGATATTTATTATGTACAATGTTGTACTGATATAGCCTATTTATTACCATTTAGGCCATATTATAGGCTTTATTTGGGGTATATTATTGTATAAGCTATGTTTTAAGGTCTTTACATGTCCAGGTACGTTTTGGAGATATATAGAGATACTTGGACCTTTTGGAATATTTAGAGAAGAAGAATCTGTAGCTGATCAGTAAGAGAGTCGAAGTACAAGACAGTCGTCGATCGACGACACGACACTGCCATCGACCGATGATACAAGACCAAGATCGATCGATGTTGCAAACTTGACGAAGATACCTGGATGAGTTTTGACCTAGATCTTAGGGTTTTGTATTTATGTTTTATGTATTACACACAGAAACACTGTGGGAGAGAGAGAGAGAAAAAGATAGTTTAATTTTCTATTATAGCTTTAAGGTTTCTAGGGGAGAAGATTCATAACTCTTTAGAGAGATTTGTATTGGAACCCCAGTATTTTATCTATGCATTACATTTAGACTGTTGTTCTTACTTTAATTACGTCTGAGTAGTTATAACAAGATTTAGGGTTGAATGATGGAAATCATGGATTTGCCCAGAATTAGGATTGCTAGGTTAAGTTAATATCCATCAATTGAGTTATGCTTAATCCTTGCATTCTAGAGTAGCTAACTAGGATCTCGAAAGTAGGACATGGGCTATTACGAGAGTATGTTATGTGCCAGAATAGACTTCATTGAATTAAGTTGTTAGGCGCATGCAAGACCTGGTCTAATTAGCTTGGTGAACATATCAAATCTCGTTCACACTTCCTTCTAATTTCACCATCGATCGACATATGGTCTTAGCCGTCGATCGATGGTCTTTCCTTTTGCTCGCATACGAGAGTTGGAGTTAAAAAGGTCAGAATAGTTAATATTTGAGTTCTAGAATACTTACATTTTCGTGCTTCATATCCCCTATAATCTATTAAGCATGAAACCCTAGGTGTAGCATATTTACATTTGCGTTTAGTTAGTTTAATAGCATATTTCCATATTTCATCTATATTTCTTGATAAGGAATAATTCCTTCAACTGATTAATTGCTACTAATATATATCAGGAATATTGCATTTTAAATACTCAAGCTCACAAAAGTTTGCACTTCAAACCTTACATTTAACAACTAATACTTTAAACAATGAAAGTGACTACGATAACATATTAAACTTTGAAACTAACTCACTTGTTCGCCACGTCAAAATTATGACCAGTACTGTTCATTAGCAGGTCAAAATGATGACGTCCAGTATCCACTCATGAGCAATCTCTGAATAACGCCTGTCAAAGCTGATACGCCTGAGAAATCTGACAAATTGTGATATCATCGAATTGTTGACCATCTGGCTGAAACCTAGTAGCTGGAGAACGAAAGACGATGATTTTACTCATCTTCATAAAAAGAGAAAATGAAGTTCGATTTTTTTTGGACAGAAAGGTACTAATTTTTTTATTTTAAAATTTGCCAATCCCAAATTTTTTTTTTCAAAAACTTTGAAAATCGAATTCCCTAATCGCCGTCCCGGGTCGGGGCCAGGACAGAACCCGCTCTAATACCAAAATGTGACACATGCCATCTCCTATCTACAGAACAGCGTGCCACCAACAACATCTGCTAAATACAACTACACTCACCCTGAACCCAAATAAAAATCCTAATCACCCAGTAGCACCAATCTTTCCTAATATGATGTACTCATCTGTCTCACCTAAAATGGGAAGAAAGAAGGGCAACTAACAGGGGAGTCACTTAGTGAGGTATGAGATGTTAAACCCTAATTTCATAGAAACAGACATAGCACTCCGAATAAATCTAATTTAACCCTAACATGTGTCAGTCAAGGTACCTAAAGTACCCAAACAAAAAGCAAGGATCCTAGCGAGGTGCACAATCGCTGCCCACTCACGGGCCAACAACAACACTGCTGGGATAGTGCCCAATCACACCCCCCGTAGACGATTTATCGACGCCGCCATGCTACATTTCAACCGGTCGACTAGAGCTGGCTGTAACCTCCATACAATCCGGCATACAGTAGCACCTCTCATGTCTTTGTATCCATCTCACACAATTCTAATTAAGAATTTACATGAAGTGAAACAATTAATGTTGAACCATCTAACATTCTAATTCAAGTTTAGCAGAGAAACTAATAACTAAACAAGCAGACTCTGACATACTCGATTTCACAAAGACGGAACATATTAAAAAGAATTCTATTTATTTGAGGTCCTAAGCCGTGTACGAGAATTTTGGAAATAACCATCTAACCTTCACCTTAACCAAGAGTGGAGATAGCTCATAAATGTTCGGGAGCGGATATATCTCGACTAACACTCCAAAAATATCTCCATATAATTAATGGTGATGAATGAAACGTGTTCCAATAATATCTCCATACACTAAGTGATGCACGAGCAATTCCAAGTCTAGGTTGGCAAAAGATTCAATTAACGCACATGCAAAGGGCACAATAAAGGTTTATAATATATATGTTCCTTGTATCACAAGGGATAAGAAAATAGTACTTTAAAACTCATGGTTTATACGTTTTGTCATGGATCACACGTGATCATGTAGAGTTGCAACACACGATCGACTAACACAAACATCATGCAAACATGCATGAAGCAAATGATGGTGATGATGACATGGCACTCCGGTGGTAACTCATGATGGTGTCTAGGGTTTGGGTTTGGGTTTAGGATTTAGATTTAGGGTCTAGTGTTTATGATTTAAGAATTAGGGTTTAGGGTTTAGTTGATGGTGTTGACGTCATTAAAACCGGTGTCGTTTTTTTAGGTATTTTGCTCTTTTTTTAATGCAAATATTCTTTATTTACTAATTTGACATGACACTTTGATTGGTGATAAAGGTAAGGTGAATTTGACAGCTCACCACAAGGGGTGAATGCAAGTATTATGCCCTAAACAATGGCTTGAGTTCAACTAATATACGGTAAAACACGCATTAGGCACTTTTGTAAATAAGAGAAAATTTTGGGACAAAGTACAATATCTTGAAATTTTATTAAACTCAGTCGCTTGCTTGATCAACACGGATGTTAACCGATACGAAGGGTGGTGTCGATTGACGCCATCTCTAGAATCCGACTCCGACTTCAACTTTTCAGATTCACTTCTCTTATTCTCCAAAATGTGTCTAACCCTGAAAATACTCTAAAAATCGAAACATAAAATATAGACTCTAAAACCGGACTCATACCATGCTTAAAATCCTTAAAACTAAGGTATATCATGTGGCTCGTCTCGATGATGGGCATGGTGCTTCACTGGGTCAGGATGACTTCGTCAGGTTTGATCCATGTGTCATTCATGTTGGATTCACTAGTTATGTGATCTGTTTCGATCTAGCTGATCTTTGGTAGGGCTCTTGATTCAATGGTTTCTTTTTTATCTCTACATAAATGGTGCCAGTTTGATGGAACTAACACCCCTAATCAAAGTTGTAATGTAATATGAGTACAATTTAAGGAAACAATGAGAAAGGATCTCTGTTAGTATATCTCTAACATAGTTTTCTTGAATTGGACTAATACTATAGACAATGGATATGATGAAAACAGAGATCAAAATACGAGAAACGGAGCTCGAAGAGAGTATGCTTAGTCTCAAGTGAATAAGTCAAAAGTCAATTTTAAATTGATGATCTTGACTTGTATTTTATACTCTTCAGCTCGCTCTAGCTATTTTGCGTATTTAGGGCACATATGTCATGCCTTTCTCTGGAGATTTTAGCATGTTGTATAACCGTTTAGCTTAGGCCTTAATCAGGTCAAGATTATGTGCTAAATCTTGCTCCAACAGATAGTTGAGAGATGATATTCAATGTGAATTCATTAAGACGATGGAGATAGGATTGAAGCCAAAGGTGGATCGAGGAGAACTTTTAACTCGGGGCACTACAATTAAATTTAAAGTAGTCAGAGGTATATTATAGGATTTGATATTATTATTTTTTAAAACACAAGATTTTGAGCTGATTGCTTAAGGAAAATCAAAAATTAGTCGGGATACATGACCCCATACGTCGTAAGCTGCATCCAACAGTGATTGAAGATGTTGGTTGTGTAACGCTCTCAGTCCGAACAAGAAATGGTCAAAATGGATGGTGATGTGACTAATAGGTTGGTTATGTAATACTCTCAGATTTCATCAATGGATGGGATGGATAGTCTATTTTGAAATGAAGAGGCCACAAAGGTCTTTGCAATGGAAAAACTCAGTTTTCTTTATTAATGTGAGGTAAAGTACACAATTATGATAGGAGACCTTAGATATGGTCCGAACAGCTTTTCTCTTCTAAAGCACATTGAAGCAAATACATTTATGACATGACGCTAATGAAACAAAGCTAAAACAAATTAACCGGCTTTTGACTACTTAATTGTACTAGAAAAACTAAAGGAAAACAAAAATATTGTTAAGAAAATCAATGGAATTCAAATAAATTGGTCTAACACAAAAAATGTTAGACAAAACAATGAAAATCAAATATATCGGTCTCACCTTGGCATTGATTTTTGACGTACCTACTTGATAAGGAAATTGTAATTTGTCTTTATTGGAATGGTGAGGACTAGAAAACGATCAAAATGTTAGGGCTTTGGGGGCAGTACATGCCCTATACAGAAGCTATGGAAGCTTGTGCTTCCGGCCCGGTATAAATATATAATATTTTGGCCATTCTTTATCAGAAATATCTTCTAGCAAAGTTGGTTAAAGGATTGAAACTTATACAACGGAGGTGGAAGGTTTGAATACAATATTACCCTAGTTTTGTTTTGGTGTTTAATTGTAATTTATAGGCCCGGAATTGTATTTTGCTTCCAACCCTATTTTTTTCTGGAGTGGCCTGTTTGGGGGCAATGGTGAATATGGTAAGTTCTTGGATTTGGTCGAACATGTCTTTGTAATGACTTGCATATTATATGGTTAAACGTTTTGTTGGTCTCGGTCTTTGTCTTGGTCTAGGTCGGGAACTTCAGTTGGAGTGTTATATGGCATAGTTAAATTCTTCCCTTAGTACCCAGATGCATGGACGTTGTGGTTGGAACTCGCCTAACGGTTGGGAATTGTGGTTCCATGTACTCATCAGTTATGTAATAACTTATACTCATCTTCTTATCTTTTATGTAATGACTTTAAAACAATGTACTTATCTTTTGTTGTGTAATGACTCAAAACCAGTTTATCTTGCTTGTTATGTACAGACAAAACAAATGAAAACATCATAAAAACACTAGTCGTATTATAACTTGTCCAAGCATAATAACAAACACTCGTTTTGTTAAACTTTTCCAATAACATTAACTCATAATCATAAGATGTTCATTCCTCATCAAATAACTAATAACGTTTTCTTATAAGACTTCCATGGTATTAGAAGTTAAGCAATTGTGATGGTCATGAATAACATAAAAACCAAAAGGCATATTGTAATGCGCTTCATTATCCAATGTTACACTTTCACTGACACGTTATCCTCAAGCAAGTTCTGAATCATACTTTTTATCTCTCCTACCTTTAAACTCACATTGCATACTTAAGTGTCAATGATTATGAGTTTTGGAGTGCCTTTATAGGCTCTTGACGAACAGCTTTTTTCCACCCATTTCAATAAGTGCTCCCATAGAATTAGCAAGGAAAAATTGATGAATATTATCCGATTCAGAATGATCAGTGTTAAGACATTATCACTTACATCAGTTTTACGGCTGACCAGGATTATCTTGCATCCTCGGCGTGTACATATTTACAAGTGGTAAACGTAGGACAAATCCCGTTGTTTAGTCCAGCCGAGAAGACATACAGCGAATAGAGAATGCGATTACACTAGATTCAATAACAACTTCTATTAGTACACAATCTTTTTGGATATAAACAAACCACATACACTCTTATTGGAAAAATCCACAAGTCTTAGAAATTTAACCCACTGCAAAAATGAAGAGAGAAAATTTGGAGAAATATAAACTGAAAAAATTACTTGTCACATTTTACATTTTTAATTACACTTCACGTCACTTTCCACATGAGACACTCATTTTCTTTTTTATTTATCTATTCTACCATTCACTTAAGGTAATCAAACCTAACATTATGTCTTTTTCTTCGTCTAACTAAGGAGCTGATATTTTTATTAATATAAAACTGAAACCACCGAAGGAACAACACGTTTTACTTCTCTCCTATCTCAAAATCACTTTCTAAAATCCTCGACCCCAATCCCGCCTAATTCCTCTCGTCTCTCATTCTCTTCAAAAGACGATGAAGAACATGAATACATGCTTTTATCTTGGAAGAGGAGCTTTCATAGATTTATGCTACAGATGTGCAATCTCTATTGAAAAACTGTGTAGTGAAGGTTTTTGTAGTGATCAAGGCGGTGGAATTCGGCAAAGTCCATAGATATAACTGGTAATAGTTTGATGAAGTATTAAAATCTAAAATTATTTCATATATAATTAAAAAGTAACTAATTTGAATTAGAATGATTCTTATCTAGAATCAAGGTTAGAGAGGATCAAGAACTTGTTTGGTATTGTAGTATAGTTGAATAAAAATGATTTAGTATGTCCACAAATTCATTTGAAAAATAATAATATAAAAGAATATGAAATATATGTAAGATGTTCAGCAAAATGTTTGTAAGAGATATTTGTATTCACAATTCGTTTGTCCACAAATCTAGTATGTACACAGTTCTTTCATCAACATCACATCTACAACTTTTTGATGCACCAATTTTCTCCATCGTGTCCACTCCATCTTCCATCCATGATTAATTCGTCTACGACTTTGACATCCATACATATTATGTATAAATATAAAATATATGTTAAAAATATGTTTAAATATACAAAACAAAAAAAAGTATTGCTTCTTAAACAAATATTAGATATATATCTTCAAACTAAAAAATTAACAAAAACATACAAAAGGTAAAAAGAACACTAACATATCAAAATCAAATTGAAAAAAATTGATTCACAAAATTTCTTCTACAAAGTATTGTCCACAATATGTTTTCTATAGAATTTTTCTATTATTTTTCTTTGTCATCGATTGTTTATATTCAAATTTTTTAAAAATATGAAAAATGGATGTCAAAATATAGAAAAATAAATAATTACAATTTATTATGTTAAACATATTTATTTATATAATAGAGATTTTGACAAATAATCAAGTAAAGAAATAAGAGGTAGACTGATAATAATAATAATAATAGTAATAATAATAATAAATATTATTAATAAATCTTAAAGGAAGTATAACCATTTGTTCAAATACGTAACTAACAAAATAACTCTCTTTACTAAACTTATACACCTCTAGTCACAATAAATAACTAACTAAATTAAGCTTATTACAAAACGCAGTTTGCCAAGGAAAATATTGTCCAAAGATCACATTGGTTTCAACAAAAGTATTTCTCCAGCACATTGTGATTGAATGTGTAAAGAAATATAAAAAGTGTCTGATTGTGTAATAAACTCTTATAAATTGTAATTGACAAAGAAAAATATTTAAATTAAGGGACAGTTCTAATTATTAGACGTTTAATATTCCCTTTGTTACAAAAAGATTCATTGTTTAGGATTTTTTTTGTTTCTTATAGATTCACTTTTACATTTTTAATACGCTTTTTATTAAGTAATAATTATAAATTATTAACTTCAAAATACTAATTGTGTTTATTATATTTCAATTGTTTAAAACTACAGGAAATAGTTAAACACAAAAATACATTTATAACCAAAATGTATATGTTTTATTAATATGTAAAAAAAATCTAAAATATGTAATAAATGGAGAGAGAGAGGGAGAGAGAGAGAGAGAGAGAGAGAGAGAGAGAGAGAGAGAGAGAGAGAGAGAGAGAGAGAGAGAGAGAGAGAGAGAGAGAGAGAGAGAGAGAGAGAGAGAGTACAAACTAATCGTTTACGTCGATACTTTAAAAATGGAAATGTAAACAAAAGTTTAAAGAAAAAAACAAAAGTTTAAGAATTATTTTTTTTTTTTGGGGGGGGGGGTTATTGAATTAAAGATTAAAGAAAATTCAAGATTTAAGTAAATCCACGAAAATTTCAAATTCCAGTAAATCCTAAAAACATTTCTTATAAGTTTTATGGGGTTTTGAAAAAATCCCTTAAATTTTTAAAAATTATTATAATTTTTAAAAAAAATATGAAAATTTGATATTATCATCGTTTTATTAAATAGATAAAAAAATTATAAAAGTTTTTAAAACTTAATTTTCAAATTATTTTTATTTTTATTTCATTTCAAACAATTTGATTTTCTTTTTAAAAATTTGAGGAAAAAATTCTATTTTTCTTAAAAAGTTTCAAAAACCATCATAGCACGTAATATTTCTATTCAATGTTTTTACACTAGAAAATATCATTCAAATCCCATCAATGAGATTTGATGATTTTTTTTTTTTACAAAATTCATATTTTCCAATAAGCTGAAATTTGGGAGAACTTATACAAATGACTAATCCAATAAACTTGAATTTTACATATAATTTAGAAATGATACATATAATAAGAGGGGAGAATATGAAATTATATGTATCATTTCTAAATTCTATGTGAAATTTAAGTTTATTGGATTAGTCATTTGTATAAGTTCTCTCAAATTCCATCTTATTGGAAAATATGGATCAAATCCTATTTGATGAGATTTGAATGATATTTTCTAGTGTAAAAATATAAAATAGAAATACATCTCCTATGATAGTTTTTGAATTTTTTTAAAAAAAATTACATTTTTGAAAAGAAAATTAAACTATTTAAAATCAAATAAAAATATTTAAAAATGACATCCTCTCGTATCCTAAATCCAATAGACCCCTAAGTTTAGTTTATAGTTGGGTTTTTGGTCTACTTTGGAAAGGTAAAGATTTAAATGGCATTTTAGAAGTATAGAATACGTGATTAGATCTGCAAATAGTACATTACCTTCCCCCAACTGCCACTAGCGGAGCTCCCAATGCTGAGATTTCTCTTCTTCACTCTATTTTCAAAACCTTTTCTTCGTTCTGCAACGAAAACCCTTTTTAAGTAATCAAGAAATCACCATCCATCGTTTCAAGGAGCATTCATCGACGGTTCTTAAAGTTTAGTATTCCGATCACAATGGTCTTGATCCTCTAGTTTCTCCGATTCTCTTATTAACCCTCTCACTCCCTCCAATCATGGAGATTCCACTCGCGTTTTATCAAAGCTTAAGGTTAGAAGATAAGCAGAGCAATAGTCGAGACTCCTCTTATTCCAATCCCATTGTTTTCAATTTCCCGCGGTTTTCTAGATACGATTTCTCGCTCCGTCGAAGAAGATGGAAGAACCCATTTGCCAAAATCACTTGTTCTTCTCTAGTTCAAGGGCTGAAACCAAAGCCCAAGCTGAAACCTGAACCAATTAGAGAGATCGATCAAGGATCGAAAGATCCGGTTTTGGAGGATACCCAGATAAGGAAATCTGCGGTGGCGATCTGTAGTCAGATCGAAAAGTTCGTCTTGTGTAATAGGTTAAGGGAAGCGTTTGAATTGTTTGAGATTTTGGAGATTCGAGGTAGTGTTCGCGTTGGGACTAGTACGTACGATGCATTGGTGGGAGCTTGTATTCGTTTGAAATCGATTCGGTGTGTGAAAAGGGTTTACGAGTATATGATAAGTAATGGGTTTGAGCCGGAGCAATACATGATGAACAGAATCCTGATGATGCATGTGAAATGTGGGATGATTATAGACGCACGTAGGTTGTTCGACGAAATGCCTGAGAGAAACTTGTTCTCTTACAACTCTATTATCTCTGGGTATGTTAACTTCGGTAACTATTTAGAAGCTTTTCAGCTGTTTAAGATGATGTGGGAAGAGCTTTCCGATAGTGAGACTCACACGTTCGCGGTGATGTTACGTGCCTCGGCTGGTTTAGGGTCTATTGAAGTGGGGAAACAGTTACACGTCTGTGCGTTGAAGTTAGGAGTCGTTGATAACACGTTTGTCTCGTGTGGGTTGATCGATATGTATAGCAAGTGTGGGGATGTTGGAGATGCTCGATGTGTTTTCGATGATATGCCTGAGAAGACTACAGTTGCTTGGAATAACATTATAGCAGGCTATGCGCTCCATGGTTACACCGAGGAAGCTTTGTGTTTATTGTATGATATGCGAGACTCTGGTGCGTCTCTTGATCAGTTCACACTTTCGATAATGATAAGAATTTCTACAAGGCTTGCCAAGGTTGAGCTTACTAAGCAAGCACATGCTAGACTGATTCGCTGCGGGTTTGAGTCGGAGATCGTGGCCAACACGGCTCTTGTGGATTTCTATAGCAAATGGGGTAGAGTAGATACTGCTAGATATGTATTTGATAAGTTGCCGAGGAAAAATGTAATCTGTTGGAACGCTTTGATGGGGGGATATGCGAATCATGGTCGAGGAGCAGATGCGGTCAACTTGTTTGAGAAGATGCTTGCTGCGAAAATCGCTCCAAACCACGTCACATTCCTTGCTGTTCTATCAGCTTGCGCTTACTCAGGGTTTTCGGAACGAGGGTGGGAAATTTTTCTATCGATGAGTGAGGATCACGGGATCAAACCAAGGGCGATGCACTATGCTTGCATGATTGAGATTTTGGGTAGAGACGGTTTATTAGATGAAGCCATTGCTTTCATCAGAAGAGCTCCTTTAAAACCGACGGTTAACATGTGGGCAGCGCTCTTGAATGCATGTAGGATGCATGGGAACTTAGAGCTCGGAAGAGTGGTTGCTGAGAAACTGTATGAAATGGAACCTGAGAAGCTCGGAAACTACGTTGTGATGTATAATGTGTACAACAGTATGGGGAAAACAGCAGAAGCTGCAGGAGTGCTGGATACCTTGGACAGCAAAGGTTTGAGAATGATGCCGGCTTGTACTTGGGTCGAGGTTGGAGATCAGTCTCATAGTTTTCTTTCAGGAGACAAGTGTGATTCTTACGATGACACAGTGAAAAGGTAACTTTTTATGACTTTGGTGTGTCTTTTTTACTTCATTACCTTAAAATGTGGGAATCTACTGATGAAACAGGAAAATATACCAAAAAGTTGATGAACTGATGGAAGAAGTTTCCGAGTATGGGTACTCGGTGGAGGAGACAAACCTTCTAGTGGACGTGGATGTAAATGAAGAGCAAAGAGTAGTGAGATATCACAGCGAGAAGCTTGCAATAGCTTATGGATTGGTGAATACGCCGGAATGGAATGCATTGCAGATAACTCAGAACCATAGGATATGCAAAGACTGTCACAAGGTGATTGGGTTTATATCTTTGATTACAGGAAGAGATATTGTAGTGAGAGACGCGAGCAGGTTCCACCATTTCAAAGAAGGGAAGTGTTCTTGTGGAGGATATTGGTGAATCTGAATGGGGCCTAGGAAGTAGAAGCATAGCTCCATTTTCATTGTGATAGGTTAAGTGTCATTGTTTTTTTCTTCTTCTCGCGCTAAAGATATATGTTTAACAGAGGAATTAGTGTGATCATGTAATGGTGTCTATTCTTGTTTCTGATTCTTTATCAATAAAGGTAACAGCAAGATTAACCTTGGTCTTTTAAGGTGGGGTTCTTAGCTTATTTAAAAGACGTTTCTTAGTTTTTAACTAAAAAAACTTAAGAATCTGTCTCTTAAATAAAAATCATAAGAGATGTCTTTTAATCGGAAAAACGTAAAAAAAAAAACAAATTTTATGTTGAGAACCTCACTTTAAGAGACTATGGTTAATCATGGCATAAGAGCTTTGTTATTAGTGTGTATTTGTAGCACAATGGACTGATGTATATTGAATCATGATCGTTGACTGACTAATTGCAGATACTTGGAAAAATTAAGTTTGAGTTATGTTATGCAATTAAATTTACTATAATCTTAATAGAATTTGCGTATATCAGTGTAAAATTTACTATAATCGTTGTTAGTGATACCTTCTTCTTCTTTGTCTTCATGTTTTGTTACCTCTGTACTCTGATCAACTGTGACGACTATAATGTCGTCTTCTTCACTCATCTCCTCTGTGGTTTCATTATCTCTATCGATACCTTTGTTTCCGAATTCACTAAGAGTGATGGTGAAGGTTTCTTTTTTTATGCTCGGTGCTTCCCTTCCAGTTCCAAATCTTGTTCTCATCGAAGATGACATTCCTACGTACAATTACCTTGTGGCTCGCAGGATCATACAATTTGTAAGCCTTTGAACCTGGTTCAGTTCCAAGGTGTACAAGGATTTGAGATCGATCGTCTAAGTTCTTTAAACGTGGAGTATCAATTTTGGTGTAGCCAATGCAACCAAAAACATGAATATGTCCAACGTTCGGTTTCTTCTTCTTGAAAGCATCATACGGTGTCATAGACTCAAGTACACGAGTTGCTACCCGATTTATAAGATAAATGGCATGTCGCACAACCTCTCCCCATAGATAATTTGGACACCCCATGGCTTTTAGTATGCTTCTTGTCATTCCTAGTAATGTCCTGTTGCGCCTCTCTACCACGCCGTTTTGTTGTGGAGAATAAGGGCTGTTAAATGTCTGATGATACCTGACGACTCGCAGAATGATCCAAATTTAGTTGAAGTAAACTCTCCACCACGGTCTGTTCTGAATGTCTTTATAGTCATTCCAGTTTCTTGGTCAACAATGGCTTTGAATTTTTTAAATTTCTCAAAGGCTTCCCTCTTTTCCCTGAGAAGAATCGACCACATATAGCGAGAGTGATCATATATAAGAACAAATATATATCTCTTTCCTGATGGTGTATGAGGCGTAATAGGGCCATAAAGATCTCCATGAATCAAGTCAAGTACTCGTTCTGCAAGATACGTAGTTGCTTGTGGAAATGAGTGCCTTGCTTGCTTTCTAAGTATACATGAAAGAGATGTATCTTTGTCGACAATTAACCTAGGTATCCCGTCGACCAGTTCTTTCTTTATCATTCTACTCATTGAATATTTTCCTATGTGTCCAAGGTGGGCATGCCATTTAGCTGAATCACTTAGTGTTGTAGACGCTTGTAGACAATGTGTATCAAAAAAGTCAATAGTGACTTTATATAGCCGATTCTTTGATCTCCTTGCTCTTGTTATCAGCTTACCATATTTATCTCTTAATGTAAAATAATCATCCTTAATTCTAACATCACATCCTTCTTCCGTGGCTCGTCCGAGACTGATAATATTGCTCTTTAGATTCAGTATGTAGTAAGCGTCTGCCAAAATCTTCTTTGCTCTGTCCTTGGTACAAAATATGATTGATCATTTTCCCTTGATGCCGATGCAAGAATCATCCCCAAAATGTACCTTCCCTGTTATTGCCTCATTGATGGCGTTAAAAGTATTTTCGATCACCAGTCATGTGGTTACTCGCGCCATTGTCTAGATACCAAATGTTATCTTCACTTATCTCAAGTTCCGCTGGATTGACATTCTTCTCATTGAAGAACACGACCTCATCCATCATTAGTTCTTCAGCTTCCTATGTGTTATTCTATTTTACCCCTATTGCCTCCTGCAATTTTAGTAAACGATCAGGACATGAGGCTGCGTAATGACCGTTCTTATCACAACGGTAACATGTAATCTTGGATAGATCGATGTCGCCATAGTAACAATTATTGAAGCAATCATTGTAGCGGCCTCTCCCCCTTCCTCTGTTATAGTACCAACCTCCACGCCCTCTACCTCTATAATATTTGTTGCTCTCAAGGTTCGAGGAGGTGGCGTGGGACTCCGAGTTCGCATACATAAGCTTTTGAGTATCTTGCACATCTTCTTATTCTTTGGCCACACGCTCTTCATACGTTTTTAAAGGCCCAATAATATCCTTAAAGCTTGTATTTTTTAAATCCAGAACCTGTTCCAGTGAGGCTACAATATGAATATATATATTACGAGGAAGACTCGATAACAACTTTTTCACCAGTTTGGTTTCTTCAATGGCTTCTCCTAGAGCGGTTAACTTTGACGAGATTTCTGATAACTTTCCAACAAAATCATCAATTTTGTCACCGTCTTTCATCTTTAATCTGCCGAACTCGGACATGAGTCTGAAGCCGAGCTTCTCAAACCCTGTCAGCACCCATGTGTCTTGATTTTATGGCCTCCCAAACTTTCTTTGCTGTGTCAAATTCTCCTACTTGCAATTTAAGTGTCTCCGGTATGGATTGGAAAAGCAAAGATATCACCATAGTATTCTTCTCACCGTCGTCGGACTCATCTTCAATCACCTCCCATACTTTATGCACCTTAAGCAAGACCTTATCCGTAGTGCCCATACAGTGTAATTGTCGTATTGAGCATGGGCCAATTGATGGAAGGAGGTCCGCTCTCCTTTGGTTTTTTTACAACCGCTGTTATATCTCCCATCGCAGAGAAGATCGAATCCTAGAAGCTATGATACCAAATATAGAATCTCGATCTCAAGAACACAATAAGAACTCAAACTCAAACTCTTTATTTCTTTAGAAAAATCACTCAAAACTAAGCTTTCAATTCTCACAACTCATAAGTTATGAAACATCATATGCATCTCCTTATATATAACTCAATATTTCTTAAACTCATTAGGAATCACAAATAGAGATTTTTCCTATTCTATAACTCAACAGAATTAGGTAACTTGCATCCCAAGTTATTTCAAGCTTATCTCAACATGTTTTACATCGCCGGTGAATCATGAATCACATAACAATGGATCTAAGGTGAAAGGTGCTTGATCAGACACTTCAAGCCTAATGGATGATGTTGTTGCTTCACGGTGCAGGGAAGCTGAGAACTTTCACCGGAAGAATAGTCAATGGCGGTGGAGGTTTGCATGAAGCAGGTTCGTTGTACGGAGAAGAAGATGCCCACGTTGCTGAAGCAATAATGCCTTGCACATGTTTTTCATGTTTATCCTTAAGTAGATTAGTGCTGGGCGTTGAATTTCAATATTTGTACTTTTTATAAAAGCTATTGGGCTCAAATAAAAAGATTATGGGTGACAAAAAAGAAGAAGCTCAAAAGTCAATTTGTGAGCAGATGAATAATCTCAGAGAGAGGTCTTAGCCAACTCATCAGATTCCTTGCTTTGGTGCTGAAGGATGAAGACGAAACAAATTGACACAAACAAAGAGGAGAGATATGTGATATCTGCAAGAATACCGTAGATCTCTTTCTGAAATCGATTGTTGGTAATAACTTTAATAAGCGTTTGACTGTCGTAGAACCTGTAGACTGGAGATTCTACTGCCAATTGGAGAGCTGATCTAATGATCTGGCTTCTGCGATAAGAGTGTTGAGATGAAGCAGATATGAATGGCAAATATAAGATATCAAGGCAAGAGGAGCATCTGGATTGATCAAAAATAAATCTGTACAAATTGTCTCTCCTAAACCTAACTCGACGTGCAAGGTAAGGAAAATGTTTAAGCATACCAGAAACATTTCTGCCTCAACCAAAAGACTCCATTTAGTCCCCAAGAGATAATATGAACGTTGGGAGTAAAGGGTCACATGACTGGTTAAGGATTTAAATCTGGTTGACCAACGGAGCAGTCATTCTCACTCAGCTGTGTGTGCCTTCTCTTCTACCTCTTAGTTTATTCATATCTTTAAAGAACTCAGTTTATTATTATTTTAGGGTTGCTTAGTTTATTATTAATCCAGGGATCTTGTCTCCGTATAAATGTAGTGTCCCATATACTAAATCAAGCAAGGAAATTCATTCCTCTCTCTCTCTCTCTCTCTCTCTCTCTCTCTCTCTCTCTCTCTCTCTCTCTCTCTCTCTCTCTCTCTCTCTCTCTCTCTCTCTCTCTCTCTCTCTCCTCTCTCTCTCTCTCTCTCTCTCTCTCTCTCTCTCTCTCTCTGTCTCTCTCTCTCTCTCTCTCTCTCTCTCTCTCTCTCTCTCTCTCTCTCTCTCTCTCTCTCTCTCTCTCTCTCTCTCTCTCTCTCTCTCTCTCTCTCTCTCTCTCTCTCTCTCTCTCTCTCTCTCTCTCTCTCTCTCTCTCTCTCTCTTCTCTCTCTCTCTCTCTCTCTCTCTCTCTCTCTCTCTCTCTCTCTCTCTCTCTCTCTCTCTCTCTCTCTCTCTCTCTCTCTCTCTCGTTCGTGGTGTTCTTCACCCAAACTCTCTCATTTTCTCTAAAACTCACATTCTATTATAGCAAGCAAGCTCTTCAAACCTGATTCTCATCATTCTCTTACTAACTTCCGCAAATCTTTTATGTTTTACTCTGATTTTTCAAATTCATCTGAGAAAAAAACTCTTTTACTCACTAGATAATAGTTGTTCTTGAGCTTTTCTTGATGGAAAATTCGAAAATGGTGGTTATTCCAGTTACTCTCAAGGGAGTTAACTATCTCTTGTAGTCAAGACTTTTCAAGAAAGCTTTTGGAGGAAGAGGTCTCTCGTCACATGCGTGTGATGACAAACCTCCAAGGAAAACCAGCCTAGTAGAGGATGGTAAAGAAGTTGTGCTTGCTGATGATGACAAATGGGATAAGGAGGATCTCATGGTTTTGTTCATCATTCAAAACAGCTTTCAAGCATCAATCCTGGAAGCTTACTCCTATTGTGACTCTTCCAAGGAGCTGTGGGATGCACTTTTGAAGGTGTATGGTAATAGTTCAAATCTAAGTAGAGTGTTTGAAGTTAAGAAAGCTATCAAATCTCTGCATCAAGAAGACATGGATTTCACTCAGCATTTTGGAAAGTTCAGAGCCTTGTAGGCTGAGTTGGAGATGCTGAGACCAATGACAGTTGACCCCAATGTGCTGAGTGATAAGCGTGAGCAAATAAGGTGTTTGCCTTGCTTCTCACCCTTAACTCTCATTTTAATGACCTGATTAAGCACATTTTAAGGTCAGAAAAGGTCCTACCCCTTGAAGAGGTGTGTGCTCAGATACAAAAGGAGCAAGGTTCTCAGAATTTATTTGAAGGCAAAAGACAATTCATCATGGCGAGTTAAGCTGAAGGTGTTTCAAACAAGGGTTTCTACAAGCCTTAAGATAAGAATATTTGGGTGTGTGATCACCGCAAGAAGAAAGGGCATGGAAAGGAAAAGTGCTGGATACTTCACCCTCACCATACAATGATGCAAGAGCACACTTCTCTGGTGAAATGGTCGAGCCATCAAATCCAGTGACAATGGGCCCCACCGTGAAATCTAATGTGGCTAGTGATGGAAAGGCTTTAGCATCCAGTAGCTACCCAACCTTGAGGACTACTCAAGATGAAACCATCAAGAGGTCTGACCTTGATTCTCTCATCAAAGCCCTCAAGGAGAATTCTAGTAACAACTTCGGTATCTCTTTAAATGCTTCACATGTTTCAAAAATTTCTAAACCATTAGATTCATGAGCTAGTCACCACATGATTAGTGATTTGAATTGGATTAGCAATATTGTTCCTGCTCTAGGAAATGTCATGATAGCTAATTGAGAAAGAGTACCAATTAAAGGAGTAGGTGATCTTAGGTTGTTTAACAAAGAATCAAAAGCTTTCTATATGCCTACTTTCACCTCAAACATGTTATCAATTAAAATAACTACTACTGATTTTAATTGTCATGTTATCTTCACACCTAATGATGTCTAATTTCAGGATATTGAAATTAGTAGGTTGCTTGGCAAATATGTAACCAAGGGAGACTTGTACTTTCTTGAGGACACTAAGCTGGCTTTTGATTTATCTTATGCTTTGGACTCTGTTTCTGATTTACCTAATGATGTAATGTGGCATGCTAGACTAGGAAACCCTCATTCTTGTGCCTTGAACATCATGTTGCCTAGTATTTCATTTAAGAGTGATTGTGAATCTTGTATTCTAGGAAACCATTGCAAGTTTGTGTTTTCTAATTCAATGATTATCTATGAAAATTGCTTTGATATAATACACTTTAATGTTTGGACAGCACTATGTGCATATAAAGAACATCATAAATACTTTGTGACATTCATAGATGAGAAATCAAAATACACATGAGTGACATTGTTGCAATCAAAAGATAGGGTGTTAGAAGCGTTCATAACTTTCAAAGATATATTACTAATCATTTCAATGCGAAGATCAAAATTTTTAGATAAGATAATGGAAGGGAATACACTAGCAATGCTTTCAAACAATATCTAGCAAAGCATGGGTTATTCATCAAACCAGTTGCCCATGTACACCACAACAAAATGGTATGGCTGAGAGAAAAAATCGACACCTTATGGAAGTTGCCAAGGGCATAATGTTTCCTACAAATGTACCAAAGAGATTTTGGGGAGATGTTGTGATGGCAACTTGATACTTGATAAACAAGATTCCCACTATAATCCTTCAAGATCAGTCTACACATGAGGTACTTAGCAAAAGTAAACCATCTATAGAACATTTGCGTGTGTTTGGGTGTCTTTTCTTTGTTTTGATCCCATGAGAAAAAAGGAATAAGCTTGAAGCCAAAAGCACCAGAGCAATGTTTATTGGATACTCTCCTCACAAAAAAGGATACAAATGTTACTTACCAGAAACCAAGAGGTTTTTAATCTCTAAGGATGTGAAGTTTGTAGAATCCAAAGGGTACTATGATGAGAATAATTAGGATGAGCTGAAGAATTTATCTCAATCAGCCGCTGATAGGGCAAACAACATAAGAAGAGTCATGGAGAGCTTAGGAATCAATATATCAGAAGATAGAGTTGATTCTGAGCATGCAGCACCTCCAAACAACTCTTCATCCAATGAAGACTTGGGTACAGCCTCTGATTATGATGAGGCTGAAGTTACTCATCTTGATACTGATGGGGGCAACCAAGCTAAACAACAACAAGATATGCCACAAGAAGGTTCGATAGCTCATGATCAAAATGTGCAACAAGATGGTTCAGTGGTGAATGAAGGTCAGTCCATAAATAATGATGAGGTTGAGGCAGTGGAAAAAGTGGAGAGTTAGGTGCAACCATTAAGAAGGAGTACTAGAATCCGACATCAACCTAAATTGGGTCAATACTAGAGTCTAGTTCAACTCTCAAGCTGTAGCTCATCCTATTCAAGTAGTGTGTTATTTAGCTCAATATCCAGAAGAGCATCAAGTATTTATTGGTGAACTGGATCAGGAGTATATCCCAAGGATATATGAAGAAGCAATGGAGCATAAAGAGTGGAGAGAATCTGTTGGAAATGAAACCATGCTATGATAGTCAATGATACTTGGTATGAGGCTGAGTTTCCAAAAGGCAAGAAGGCACTGACAAGTAGGTGGATCTTCACCATTAATTATCTAGAAAATGGCAAGGTAGAGAGGCGCAAGACAAGGATGGTTGCAAGAGAGTTCACTCAGGCATATGGAGAAGACTACATTGATACCTTTTCTTCAGTTGCAAAGCTGCACACCATAAGTATTGTTCTCTCACTTTCAGTCAACCTTGAACGGGATATATATGGCAAATGGATGTGAAAAATGCCTTCCTACAAGGAGATTTGGAAGATGAGGTGTATATGCGCCCACTTCTGGTCCTGAAAACCTTATTAAACCAAGGAATGTGCTGAGATTGAAGAAAGCAATATATGGATTAAAGCAATCACCAAGGACATGCTATCACAAGTTGAGTACAACTCTGAATGGAAGGGGATTTGTGAAGTCTGAAGCTGACCATACTCTCTTTACTCTCACCACTCAACAAGGCATTGTGGTTATCCTAGTGTATGTGGATGATATCATCATCACAGGAAGTGACAAGGGATGTATTCTCTCAACTAAAACCTTTCTTAAATATGCATTTGATATTAAAGATTGGGGTGAGTTGAAGTACTTCCTTGGAATTGAAATATGCTGCTCTAAAGAGGTGCTTTTCGTATCTCAAAGGAAGTATACACTTGATCTTTTAAATGAGGCAGGTAATCTAGGAGGGAGAGTAGCTAAGAGTCCTATTGAAGATGGGTATAAGGTGCTGTGTGAGGGGGAGTTTGAAGATAAGCCATTTGAAGATGTGAAGCAATATAGAAGAAGGGTTTGGAAACTCATTTACCTCACCATCACACGACCAGACATCTTTTTTGCTGTCAAGTAAGTCAGCACATGAAAACTCCCAAGATACATCAATGGAACATGGTTGAGAGGATTTTGAGATACTTAAGAGAAGCTCCGAGTCAAAATGTATGGATGGGGTGCAACGACAGTACTGAGGTAGTTGGGTATTATGATGTTGATTGGGCTGGTGATAGAGTAGACAGGAGGTCTAAAACTGGTTATTGCACCTTCATAGGAGGGATTCTGGTCACTTGGAAGAGAAAGAAGCAGAACGTTGTGTCATGCTCAAGTGTCGAGGCTGAATATAGGGCAATGAGGAAGCTTACAAGTGAAATCATTTGGATCAAGGGATTTCTTAAGGATTTGGGCACTGAGACAACATCTCCAATCACCATGCATTGTGATAACCATGCAGTAATTCACATAGCTTCTAACTCAGTCTTCCATGAGAGGGTAGAGCACATTGAAGAGGATTGTCACAAGGTTAGACAAGCTGTGGAGCAAAAAGTAATTCTTCCATGATATACAAGAAGTGAAGACCACTTGGCTGATATCTTCACCCAAGCTGCAAGTACTAAGGTCTGTGAGTTCATACATCCCAAACTTGGACTCATAGATCTTCCATCACACCGATCCTCGTATCCATGAAGTGTTCTACTCTTTTTCTTTGGCTTGGTTTTTATCCCAAGGGGGTTTTCCCTGTTAAGGTTTTAATGGGCGAATGCTTCATGGTTTCCAAGTTTGATCTGTAACAATGCTTAAGCTTCAGGGAGAATGTTGAGAGGAAGCAAATATGAATGGCAAAGATAAGATATCAAGGCAAGAGGAGCATATGGATTGATCAAGAATTATTATGTCCATACAGATTGTCTCTCCTAGAACTAACTTGACGTGCAATGTAAGGAAAAGGTTTAAGCAGACCAGAAACATATATGCCTCAACCAGAAGATAAGGAAGATTTCCGCGGAATGATAAACTTGAATCGGGGCAGAAAAGGAAAGGAGACCGCCCTAGACGACGTACATAAGAGAAGCAAGGGAGAGGGACACGGGGATAAGAATTTATCAGAACTAAACTTAGCGCTTAGGAACCTTAGGCATCATTCTCGACATGCTTGGTTTTCTATGTCTTGCACTTGATTACTAGACGAACTCACAAAGGCAGTTCGATCTCTTGTTCAAACTCTTTAACTGAACTACGTTCAGTTTGATCCTCGAAGGGGATACGTAGGCAGCCATTGATTAGGTCCAGTCCGAAATTAATCCAAACCTTTTTCTTATCTTTTAAGTCTTTTGCTATTGAGCTGCGACTCAACTAGGTTTTGGTTTTAGGTGGCTAGAACTAGAAAATTCGCTTACAGCTCTTGCGGCCGAAGCTTTTACAATCTGTTATAACAATCGCTATGCTCTTAAGAGAAGTTGAAATAAAGATCAAAGTTTCTTAATTTGTTTTGTTATCTTTTCATAGTTTCAGCGTTTATTCGATTACTTGTCGTTGGCTCTTGCAGAGAATCTGAAACTCAAGGAAAGTAGGATTTTCTAAGCTCCTAGAGCTATATTAAACATCCTTAAAAATATACAAAATAAATCTCGGAGGGTAGACTCTTCACAAAGCACAGTGAAGGTAGACGCTTACTCCCAGGGATAAATTCACGCAACCCCTTAGCCCTAATTCTTAGATCACAAATCGAACAATTTAACATACAAATAAACACAACAATTTTCGCTGCGAACATTCGCAAAAGAAACCAAAATGTTTCTCTGTCGTAAGGTTAAAACAAAACTCTTGCGACACCGCAAAACATCTTCCATCCCGTGAACATTTCAAGGAAGAAATGCGGCATATGAAAGAAAAACCAAGCTTCAGAATATCGAGACGTTGCAGACGCCTGAAGAACCGTTTTTGACAAAAATACCTTCCTCGATAAAAACACCTTCTTGGGAGACCAAAAAATCATACGCACGAACACCTTCTCAAACACACATCCTTCGCAAAGGCTCAAACTCAAGCGGTAAACACCTACCATCATGTTTGTTTCTGATACAAAAAAACTCCAAACGTCCTAAACAGACTAATCAATCTCCTCCCATACAGATAGCTCTCAGACATCCGACACAAGGATAATAGCGCGATATAAAAGAAATTCAAAATAATGGTTAGCACTTCGAGACAACTTCTTAAATTTTCTTTGGAGAGATGCTTGGTTCCTGACCAGTTCAAGTCATATAAGCCGAAAACTTATCACGGACTTGAATATCAAGATGAAATCAGGTCGAAACGCAACGGGTAACGTAAGCTGAAACAATCATCGAAAACCCTAAACCGTTACTAGGCCTAGGTCTTTCCTTAAACCCATCACACTGGTCTCAGACATCTTAAATCATAGTATCAAACCGATATGAGATCCCGAAACATGTCTCTTCATTGATATTTGCGCGTTTATGAGACTTCTTGAACACAAGCCTTCGGATATTCGCATCTTACACAACGACAAGTGTCACAGTACGCAGAGCGTCAAAAGTAAGATGACAAATTATATTATTTCTCTCATATCCGTGTACGGCTATTCTATACGTTTTTAAAAGGAGACGTTCCACGACTTCATAAATCCAAAACAAAGAGCCTACAAGGCTAGTCTCAAGGCCGAGAAAGGTCCAATACAAAATCCCATCGACAGAAACATGCTCGATAATCTCTACACATAACTAAACCATAAAGGTCTCACTAAAAATAGGTCGTATGAATCTTAAATCCACAATGAATTACGAAAGGCTTGATCCCTTCGACAAGGTCACATAGGCAGCCTTCATAAGGCGCAGCCCAAATCTTATCAACTTTCAGAAAAAAACTGGTTTTGCCAACGGACCTTTTTTAGCCATTGATTCCACCTAACTCCCCAATCTTTCCGCGGAAGGATAAACTCGAATCAATGGCATAAAATTAAAGACGACCGACCTTGAAGACCAAGATAATAGAAGCAAGGGAGAGGGACGCACGGACAAGAAATTCTCAGAACAAAACTTAGCGCTTAGGAACCTTAGGCATCATTTTCGACATGCTTGCTTTAATATTTCTTTCTCTCGATTACTAGACGAACTCACAAAGGCAATTCGCTCTCGTGTTCAAACTTTTTAACTGAATTACATTAGGCTTGATCCTCGAAGGGGGTACGTAAGCAGCCTTTCTTAAGGTCTAGTCCGAAATCAATTAACACATTTTTCTTATCTTTTACGTCTTTTGTTATTGAGTTGCAACTCAACTAGTATTAAGGTCTTAGGTGGCTAGGACTAGAAAACCCGCTTACAGCTCTTGCCGCCGAAAATTTTACAATTTGTTGTAACAATCGCTATGCACTTACGAAATAAGGATAAAAATTTCTTAATTCATGTTTTCTTCTTAAGCTATCTACTTATAATTGATTTTTCCTAACCAATCCAGAGCAAATTGCCGGATTCCACTGGGGACAATGTAATTTAATTCTGGAGGAGGTTCGCTAATGCTATTCTATTGTTTTTGAGTTTTATTTACTATATATATATAATTTTTTTAAAAACGTTTTATTTAGTCAAGAAGAGGACTATGATCAAGATTTAATATTGACTAACCACACTTTAACACCATTCTTAGTAGGTCATTTGCAGAGAGTACTAGAGATACCAAAATGGATCATCATGCCACTATATCACACTTGCTTAGAAAGTTTGAAGGAACCAAAGCTGATTTCCAACATAAATCCTGACATTATTTGCTTGCTTTGGGATTTGGTATACACTAGATCGGATTCTTTCTGCAAGTATAGAAGGTAAAAGTCTGTGTGCTTCTGATTCCCCTCTGTATCCCCTTCAGATTAAAAAAGGAGTCGAACATGATTTAGTGGCTGCAACCATTAAAGATTGATTCATATGATCCTAAAAAAAGATAAAGGTCAAAAAGAAGTGAAAAGAATGTTGTGGCAAAAACCATTAGGGTTTGATTCATGGAAGCCTATCCAAATATCTCAGTCAATTAAAAAATAAAATGATACCCTCAAAAGAAGGGAGACATTGACTGAGAAGAAGTGAGAAGAGACAGTGGAAAGGAATCAGAGAAGACTACTTGTGTGTTCATATACTTGCAGAGGTTAGAGTCCATATATCCTTTGATCGATACTCCTAAGGTAAATCCTGCACTTTTGTTTTATGCAAAAAAATGAAATAAGTAGAGGGGTGAGTCAGACTAGTATTCGCTAAGTTGTTTGTAGAATGGATTTGGTTTCTATACTAGGATATGGTATATAAAGTTTCTCTGTGATTGACTTGATAGGATGTGGTCGCAATAAAGTAAAGTGACAGTTATACTTAAGACATTATGTGAGCCTTCGCTTTTCAAAACCTCTTTTGCAGGCTTATTTGCTTGAGTACAAGCAAAAGGTTAAGTCAGGGGAGTTGATAAAGGAGAATACTTGGAGATTTTAGAGCATTTAGAGAAGAATAATCCGTAGCTGATCATTGATAGAGTTGAAGTTCAAGACTGTCGTCGATCGACGACACAACCTTGGCATCGACCGATGTTACTTGACCAAGATTGATCGATGATGAACACTTGACATCGATCGAGGACCAATTCGCAGACAGCCTATTTCAAGCCCAAGTTAGAGACAAGACACAAGACTACAAGATTACCCCTAGATGAGTTTTGACCTAGATTTTAGGGTTTTATATTTTATACTCTATGTATTACACCAGTGCATGGTGGCGAGTGTGCGGTACGGCGAGTGTGTGCACCAGCACTCCATTATAGTTTTAGGATTTATTTAGGGGAGATGATTCATAACTCTTTATACTCTATCTATGCATTATATTCAGATTATTATTCTTACTTTGCTTATGTCTGAGTAGTTATCAACTTGATTTAGGGTTGAGTGATAGCAATCATGGATTAGCCCAAAATTGAGATTGCTAGGTTAAGTAAATATCCATCAATTGAGTTGTGCTTAATTCTTGCATTATAGAGTAGTTAACTAGGATCTCAAAACTAGGACATGGACGACTACGAGAGTAGGTTCTGTGCCAGAATAGACTCCATTGAACTTCGTTGTTAGGCGTATGCGAGATCTGGTCTAGTTACCTTAGTGAACATATCAAAGCTCGTTCACACTTCCTTCTGATTTCACCGTCGAACGACACCAAGCCTTAGCCGTCGATCGATGGTCTTTTCTTTTGCTGGCATACAAGAGCTGGAGTTAAAAGGGTCAGAATAGTTAATATTTGAGTTCCAGAATATTTACATATCCTTGCTTCTTATTCCCTATAATTCATTGAGATTGAAAACCCTAGATATAGCATATTTAAACTTGCATCTAGTTAGTCTATTATCATATTTTCATATTTACACTATTAACATATTTCCATATTGCATCTACACATTCCAATAAGGAATATTTCCTTAGATTGATTAATTGTTACCAATATATATGATCACCTATCTTAGTCTTTAGAAATAAGAAATCTATTGTGTGCCATTGTTCTCTTGGAAAAAATATTGTTTTGTCTGTTAGGATTAATGGTTAATTTGACAGTTAAATTGTTTAGGATATTTATACCCTGCTAGAGCAATAAACACACCATGTGTCAGGTGCATTCTTTTGATACTATCATCACCTCACTGTCTTTTGAGATTTTTCCTGAGTCCAACACCTTCATCAGGCTACGCATAGAAGGGATCATCTAGATCGCATCAATCAAAGGTAACTTCACAGTTAAGTCCTCAAGCATCTTTCTTCGTTTCATCTCCTCGCGATCCTTATGTCTCAGTAGGTGGCTTTGAAACAGTGGGTTCAACATCGATTGGCTGTTCTTTATCATCTTTGGCATCATGATCATCCTCAGAAATTGGTTGTTCTTACTCTTTCTGCTTTCCTTTCTCTGTCGTGTGAATCTCTTCTGAATTAGCTCAGCGAGTTGTTTCCCACTCCTCAGCCCTGCAGCACTATAGTGTCTCGGGTTGGTCTCAGTTTTTCCAGGAAGAGTTTCTTGTTGTCTTTTGACACTCTCGGCTGTTTGACCGAGCTGGATATCAATCCTCCGTATGTGGATATTAGCATTATGATATTTCATGTTCAGCTCAGTGAACATGTTGTCTAACCTTATTCAATTCCTTGACTTGAACTTTCTGGCTTTTTAGCATCTGTTGCATCATAATGTTGAGGTTTAGCTCATCTTGCTGATTGCTCGTGGAAGCTGGAGTAGCTTGCTAGGTGCTATGCAGATTCTGATAGTTCTGTTTCTGGTTTTGGTTTTGACCTACGAACCGATTATGTGCTAGACTGAAGACAAAGGTTTTACCCAGAAAGTCCTGCGGGAAGCCTTTCTGATACCCAACACCTTATGCCTGTTTTTATGCACCTAACCACTAGGGTTCTCCATGTTGTTGCTCCTATAAGAGAATAACTGCGGGTTGTTCATGACGTTGGGGTTATGACTCTAAATCATATTCTTCACAGACCCTTGTCCGTTGATGTAGCTAACCTCTTGCTGATCATCTCCTTTCTTATCATTTTCAGAAGGGCCTCTTGAGTAATCTGAATCTGATCAGCTGTTGCTTCCTTCATGATGAAGACTTATCCTTGGTTATTTATCACTATTAAATCAAGCTTGGCAGTCATTTCATCTTTCCATTAGGTGTCGATATTGTTAACCTTCATGGAGCAGTAATTCTCTTGGTTCTTATTGGCTGAACTAGCAGCCATATTTTCAATCAGTTCAAATGCACCATTGGTCGTCTGAGTCATGAAGTCTCCATTGCTCGCCGAGTTTAGAGCATTTTGGAATTACCAGTTGAGATGAGTGTGTTTATTGTTCTAGAAGGGTATAAATATCCTAAACAATTAACTCTCAAATTAACCCTTAATCCTAACATACAAAACGATACTCTTGCCAAGAGAGATCAGATGTAGTACATAGGGATCGAATCCACAAAGAACAATGACACACAATAGATTTCTTATTTCTAAAGGTTAAACTAGGTGATTATATATATTGGGAACAAGTAATCAGTCTAAGGAAATATTCTTTATTGGAATGTGTAGATGCAATATGGAAATATGCTAATAGTACTAATATGGAATTATACTAATAATGTAAATATGGAAATATGCTACTAAACTATCTAGATGCAAATGTAAATATGCTAGATCTATGGTTCAAGCTCAATGAATTATAGGGAACAAGAAGCACGGATATGTAAATATTCTAGAACTCAAATATTAACTATTCTGACCCTTTTAACTCCAACTCTCGTATGCGAGGAAAATAAAACACCATCGATCGACGGCTAAGGCCTGGTGTCGATCGATGGTGAAATCAGAAGGAAGTGTGAACGAGCTTTGATATGTTCACCAAGCTAATTAGACCAGCTCTCGCATGCGCCTAACAACCTACTTCAATGGAGTCTATTCTGGCACAGAACCTACTCTCGTAGTCCTCCATGTTCTACTTTTAGATCCTAGTAGCTACTCTAGAATGCAAGTATTAAGCACAACTCAATTGAAGGATATTAACTTAATCTAGCAATCCTAATTTTTGGCTAATACATGATTGATACCATTCAACCCTAAATCTAGTTGATAACTACTCAGTCATAATCAAATCAAGAACAATAGTCTGAATATAATGCATAGATAAAATACTGGGGTTCCAATACAAACCTCCCTGAGGAGTTATGAATCTTTTCCCCTAAAAACCCTAAATCTATATTGTAAGACAAAAAAACTCTCATTCCCCCCATTGTGTGTAATACATAAAGCATAAATATATAATCTTAAAATCTAGGTCAAAACTCATCTAGGGCATCTTCGTTATTTGTCTCTAACTTGGGCTTGAGATCGATTGTCTGTGATTTGGTTGTCGATCGATGGCAAGTGTGAAGCGTCGATCAATCTTGGTCTTGTAACATCGGTCGACGGCAAGGTAATGTCGTCGATCGACGATAGTCATGTACTTTGACTCTCTAACTGATCAATTACGAATTCTTCTCCTCTAAATGTTCCAAAAGCTCCAAGTATCTCCATATATCTCCAAACCGCACATGGACCTGTAAAGACCCTAAAAATAGTCTAAACACACATAATAGACCCTAAATAGAACCTATAACATGGCCTAAAACTGGTAATAAATAGTCTATATCAATCATCTTGAGTAGTTTTAGGATCTTATGTTTGCTATTAAAGCCAATGGAGTCCTTGAGGACTATCTGTTTTGTAAGCTCTTTAAGTACTCACTTGCTGGAGAGGCTTCACATTGGCTTAATCAGCTACCACCAGGATCTTTGACATCCGGGATGGACATCAAGAATGCGTTCATGTGCAATTTCTTTGATGATGCACGAGTAGAGGAATTGAGAAGCAGAATCGCTACATTCACACATGAACCTGGAGAATCATTCAAAAGCTCTTGGTTCAGATTCAAATCCTACCAGAGAGACTGCCCACACCATGGTTTCAACGAGGTGCATCTACTTAGCACCTTATTCAGAGGTGTTGATCCGCAGTACCAGATGGCTTTAGACACAACTAGTGAATGGGATTTCAGAACTAGGAGTCCATAAGAAGCAACAAAGCTTATTGAGAATTTGGCGTCTAGCAATAGCACCAAGAACACTGATTATGAGAGGAAGAAAAAAGAAATCAGCTCCAGCTTTGAGCAAGGAGCAGATAGATGAAGTCAAAGCAAAGCTGGAAAGTGTTCAAAAGTTTTTCAGGAAGCAAGCAAGAAGAAGAAGAGTGGAAACGGTTTCTAGAGACAGGGAAATCAGAGCTACAACAAAAACTCCTATGGTGGAAATAAGAGCAACTACAATCAAAGTTCAGAGCAGCAGAGGCCCAACAACAATAGGATCTTTGGATCTTCTTATAAGAATCCACCTCCAGAGACTCATGAGAGCAAGTTAGAAGCTATGGTTGACAGAGTATTGAAGAAGCAGAAGCAAATGACTGTGAATTTCAATGGAAACATGGATGCTCTGTACATCAACCTCAACATAAAGTTTGAGACTCTCAGCACTCATGTCAAGAAGTTGGAGAATCAAGTGGTCCAGACAAGTGAGATCACTTAGAGACATGAGACCCTGATTAAGGAGAAGGGGAAAGTTGGTCAGAAACAACACGTCAGTGCATTGATAGGTGATGATTTTTGGCAAGAGGTGAAGAGAGAACAACTCCAATAGGGAGATTTCAGAGTAGAAAGTGCTATGTCTTTCAGTAGTTCGCACTGGTATCGATTAACACCCATTGCTGAGCATCAGTCGACGGAACCCTCAGAGTCTATAGCTTCGTGTGAGTCTTCGAACATCGATCGACGGTCTTCAACATCATAACCAGTTCGTCTATGAAGTCTGAATGCAAGCTTGTTGGTTAGACATCCGAGTATGTAGACTCCAGAGAAGAATGCTGATACACTAGAGCCAATGATAGTTGATAAGGCAACATAAAGACACTCCAGAAGGAAGCAAAAGATTTCTAAATATATGTGCAGAGAAGCAACTTACAAAGAGATGGATTCTTTGCCAAAAGAGTTTTTTAAATTCCTTTAGATACACAATTTTATGAAGCCTACTGTACTTATAAATTGTGGATGTTTTTCATGGAATCCAAAGAGACAGATGAGGGCATAGAGC
Organism: Moricandia moricandioides; assembly: GCA_905132885.1. NCBI lineage: Eukaryota > Viridiplantae > Streptophyta > Magnoliopsida > Brassicales > Brassicaceae > Moricandia > Moricandia moricandioides. The sequence continues at coordinate 45,192 of CAJHQQ010000868.1, read as the reverse complement.
GCATGTTCAATGGCTTCAGAGAGAAGCTGAAGCAGAGGATCACTCTCAAGAAGAAAAGTGACATTGGAAAGTTCGTGGTTCCATCTTTTGTCAAAGGCCACGAATATTAATGTGGTGTTTATTTTTATTTTCACTTTCAAGTTAACCCTATTTCCCACTTTACTCTCTCAAATAAGAGGTTCAATGTAGTACTTAGGGATCGAATCAACAGAGACTCTAGGATTGCACAATAGACTTATTTTTTTCGAATGAAAGCTAAATGAATTATAACAATAACAATAAAAGCGATTTCAAGATTGATTTGGTTTGTGAGGATTAAATTAAGAGATTAAACTTAAGGAAAATTCTCAGATAGGTTTAGATAATGCAGACGAATAGATTGCTAGGGTTTTATTAAGCATCATTATGAATTCAAAACTTAGGGTTTAGGAGATCGTTCTCGCGCATCTTGACTGAGCGTGATCGATGACACTAAAATGGCATCTATCGATGCTCATTCTAAATAATACTGGTTTCGTGGTTTGATGGTTTCTCTAAACTTATTATTCAACTCTTGTTTGTTACTAGTTATTTAGATTGTTTAAGATAGATTCAAGGTTATAACGAGGCTCTCGCTTGTGCTATAGAATCGTAATTTCTATGATTGAGGTGATTAAGTTCAACTTAGCATTAAGAGAAACTTAAACAAAGAACCAAGAAGATTACCCTAACAATTCTAATAAATCAACAATACATTACTACCATTGAATAACCCTAAATCTAATAGAGAACTACTCAAACATAGCAATAATGAACATGTATAAATTCTAAATAAATTGCATATAATAAACTGAGTAAAAAGATAAGGAGTTCAAGATCTTCTTTGTAATGACGATTATATATTTCTCTCCAACAGATATAGAAATGTGTTCCCACTCTAAACTCTAAAACTCTCGTGTGACTTAGAAGACTACTCTCTCTTAGGTCTTCTAGACTCTCCTTAAAATAAAGATAGAAAACCCTAATAAATAGTCTAAATTTCGGCCAGGGACTTGTCTTGTAATTAATAAAACTACTGGGTAAAATTTGTAATTTCTACAGCCTTCACCAATCTTGCTGTCGACTTGACCGTCGATCGACGCACAGTGTGTGACTTCGATCAATGGTCTATTCATACATCTGGACCCGACTCGGAGTTTCTGCTGAGCAATCCTAAGTGCTCCAAAATAGTCCAAAAGTTCCAATTGCTTCCAATAAGTACCTAGACATGTAAATACTCTAAAACAATACCAAACACATATAAAAGACTCTAAATATACTCTATATATCATAGGTAATACCATGGTATATCAACTTCCCCAGACTTAACCATTTGTTTGTCCTCAAGCAAACAAAGCCCGTGTGAGAGGTTTTGAAAAACGAAGACTCACATAATGTCTAAGTATAATTGTCACCTTATTTTATTGCAGCCACATCCTATCAAGTCAATCACATAGAAATTTTATATACCTATCCTAGTATAACAACCAAATCCAATTTACCAACAACTTAATAAATACTAGTCTGTCTCGCTCCTCTACTGATTTCATTTCTTTGAATAAAATATAAGTGCAGGCTTTACCTTTTATCAATCAAAGGATGTATGGACTCTTACCCCTGCAAGTATCTAAACACACATGTAGTCTTCTCTGATTCCTTTCCTCTCTCTCTTCTCACGTCTTCTCAGTCAATGTTTCCTTTCTTTTGAGGGTATCATTTTATTTTTTTAATTGACTGAGATATTTGGATAGACTTCCATGAATCAAGCCCTAATGGTTTTTGCCACAAGATCCTGTTCACTTCTTTTTGACCTTTATCTCTTTCTAGGATCATATGAATCAAGCTTTAATGGTGGTAGCCACCAAATCATGTTAGTCTCCTTTTTTAATCTGAAGGGGAGAGAGAGGGGAATCAGAAGCACACATACTTTTTCCTTCCAGACTTGCAGAAGGAATCCAATCCAGTGTATACCAAATCCCAAAGCAAGCAAATAATGTCATGATTAGTGTTGGAAAGCAGCTTTGGTTCTTTCAAACTTTCTAAGGAGGTGTGATATAGTGGCAGGATGATCCACTTTGGTATCTCTAGTAATCTCTATGAACAACCGTTTAAGAATGGTGCTAAAGCGTAGTTAGTCAATAATGGATTTTGATCATAGTCTCCTTCTTCACTCTGTAAAAACTTTTTGAAAAACTTATAGAAAGACTTATATAATTATAGAAATACAATTCAAAAACAAATAGATAGAATTAGCGAACCTCCCTTAGACTTAAATTACACTGTCCCCAGTGTAATCCGTCTCGGATTGATAAGAGAAATTAAATCATAAGGAAACATTGTTAGAGATAGACAAATATACCAACTCTGTTGGGAGTATCGATCGATGGCAGTAGCTGAGTGTTGACCGATGGTAAATCATCATCGCCGATCGATGGTGAACGTATGGTGTCGATCAATGTTGTATTCAAACTATCGGGTAAACCTTCAAAAATAGAATAAATACTGAAATAAGTAGTAGTATAAATAATGTTAAAAAAAACTGTTAGGCTACGTTAGGCCTTCATCGATCGACAGCGACAATGAAGCGTCGATCGATGCTAAGCTGACAGACTGAATTGTTCGTGTCTACTCTCCATTATGATCATCTCTCTTTGGGTTAGCTCTGTTAGACACTAAAGCACACGTTAAAAAAATCCATACAGCAATAAATAGATAGTTTAAATCCAAATGCAACAAGAAAAATAAATATGAGTATAAGTCTGAAAGTGAAATGAAATAAAAGAAGAAGGAGTATCGAAGGGACAACTTGTAACGACCCGCTCCCAAAGTATTTTTATTTGTTAAAGATTAAGATTGAGGAGAGGTTTCTTTGTAAGAGAGCAAAATATTTCTAAGTGTTGGAACACTTGTATTGGTCACGAATGGGATAAGAACTCGATTTTTCTTGTACTATTGAACTTTCCTTGATAACTAAGTATTATTAACTGAGACTAAATGGCGATAACTAATCATAAAACGATCAGAGTATAAGCGAGGTATCGAGGGACCATGGAGCCAATTAAGGAAAGTTAGGTCCTTCGAGAATGCAGGTTCCAAATAAGGCAAGTTGACTAGTCATCATTGTCGGGATAATACGAAAGGAAGATCGGTTTGGCGGGAGTCATATAAGGAAATAATTGTAGATCGGTCAAGCCTTTAAGGAAAAGTTTTGACCAAGCCGATTAAAGAAACTACGCTTAATTCTCGGCTTGGTGAGCAAGTCCAAGGGTAGTATTAAAGGGACCTACAGTTCTTAGTTTTGGACACAGCTCAAAGCAAGTCCTAGAGAGAGGTCAGAACAAGAACACTGTTCTAGAGAGAGAGTTTGGAAAGATAGGATTGAGCAAGGAGGACCATAGGAACATTCGCCGGAAAACGCAGCTGAGTTCAGAGTCTTCGATCTTTTAAGATCAATTCAGGTGAGCATGTGATTCGTGACTTCCAATCAAGATTGTTTTGCCTAGTTTTATTCCTTAGGATCGAATTTTTTTTGGATAGAATTTGTTTATCGTGAGTTCGTTCATAATGTTTTAGGAAAAATGTGTGATGGGAATTGTTTATAGAAAGTTTCTTCTTCGTTCTTCGAGATAGTTCTCAAAGATCGAAGAACGTCCATACGTTCATAGGATATTTTCATATTAGATTGCGTGGGAATGATGTTATGATTAATTGATATGTTTATGTGAACACCTAGATATGATCCGACAAGAATTCAAAAGTTAGATTGAAATTGTTATAGAAACGGATTGAGAATTGAAGTAATTTAAGGAAAGTATGGGATTAGAAGAACGTGATTAAGTTAAGGAAAGCATGTCTTGGCTTCGGCCGTGTATGTTGGCTTCAGCCGTTATGACCTTCGGGTCGCATGTTGGCTTCGGCCGCAGGTTTGGCTATGGCCGTAATGGACCGAGGGGTCGCAGGTTTGGCTTTGGCCGCATGTACGGCTACGGCCACAGGTCCGGCTACGGCCATAGGTTAGCTTCGGCCAAAGGCTAATGGACCTTTGGGTCGGAATGTTAGGAAATTTTAAATTAAGGAAATGATAGAACCGGATGTTAGGTTGTTTGTTTTGATGCATGAAAATGGATAAGTAATAGGAAAAAGGCTAAGTAAGAAATGATGGAAAACTAAATGCTAAGTTGATAGAATGTGACTGCTAGGTTTGTTAGGTTGGAAAGGGGGAATTTGTTTGATTGATTATTGGACTGTAGTGGGCGGCATTGAGCGTCCTCACTGAGTACTTTTGCATGCTCATGCCCCCTTTTGTGATGCAGGTGACGACTAGTCGTTTGGACTGGAGCGCGGGACGATGAAGACATCAAAACGGGATATTCAGTATCAGGATTTTTATGGGATTTCCATGGGAATTTTTCCGAACCGTATTTCATACGATTATGATATATTGACTCGGACTTATTATTAAAATTTCAGTATTTACTTATGTTACTTAATGAAAGATTTTCAATTTATTTTTACTTAGAATTTTTCTTACGACTTCGCAAAGATTTTTGGGTTGGGGAGTTTTAATTCGGTATCAGAGCGGGGTTGACCAGTCAGCCCTGTCCTGGCTGGTAATTTTTTTGAGATTGGGATTTGTGGGAATATGTGGAACGTACGGATGGTATAACTCTCGCGCGAAGGATAAATGTTTACAATTATGTGAATGTTTGTTATGAATGTGCGTTATGATTGGATTTCTTGGTGTAATGGCTAAAAGAATTTCTGGATGAACATGTGTTAGAGTGAGCTAACTTAAATGTCAATGCAGATGGCTAACACTAGGAGAAACGTGAGGGATGTTCAGGAAGAGAATGTGAACGTGGGAAATGTTGGGACCGATGGAACTGGTGCTGCGGGGGTCGATGGTGTTGCAAGGGGTGTGCCCAATGACGAGATACCACCCCCACCCCCAGGTGTTCCTCCAATGGATGCGGCAGTTGCCAACATGATGACGATGATACATGCTTTCTTTACGCAGATGTTTCAGTGTCTTCAACTTCCGGTTGCAGCCTTGGTTCAGGAGGAAGAGGGGGAAAATGGGGTGCAGCAAGGATGACTGCGGGCGCCAAGCTAGTTAGAGCTGATGAACCAGATGATGAACCTCAAGTCAGGGACAGTTTACTGGTGGGTGTAAGCCGATAGAAGCAGACAAAGGGAGCAGTCGGTTGGAGCGTAACTCTCAGTCGCTCCATTGCCCAGATGAGCACAAAAGAGACCTTGCAGTCTTTTTCCTTGAGGGTGATGCATATCAGTGGTGGCAAGGAGTGCTTCACAGAGACCCGACAAGGGTGCACGATTGGGAGTCGTTTAAGGAGGAATTCAGGAGAAAATATTTTCCAACCGAGGCTCGTATTAAGTTGGAGACCGCATTCCTTGAGCTTCTTCAAGGCGCAAAATTGGTGCACGACTACGAGCAGGAGTTTAACCGGCTCAAAAGGTATGCTGGACGAGAGATGGATGATGAGCAGCGTCAAATTGAAAGGTTCATGCGCGGGATGAAGCCTGCACTTATGACCATGATGGTGAGCAGAGATTATCAGACCCTTGGGGAATTGGTTGAGAAAGCAGCTTTGGTTGAGAGTGGACTGGAGGAGTTTGCAAGGAATGAGTGGTCACGGAGGAACCAGGTGTCGTCAAGGACTAAGCGAGTTGAGAACCAGGAAGTCGGCGCAGCTGTGCCTACATGTGGAATGTATGGTAAGATACACCGCTGGGTGTGTCGTAAGAATAATGGTGGATGCTTCAAGTGTGGAAGTATGGACCATCAAATCCGGGACTGTCCAAATGGAGGCGCAGGTAATTGTTATCGTTGTGGTGTTTCTGGACATCTGGCTCGGGACTTCAGAGCACCAGAGATTGCGCAACAAGCTCGTACGCTTGGTAAACGTCCTGAAAGGAATCAGCAACCACCAGTTAAGAGGCAGAATGTAGAACAAGGGTGCATATGTTGGGCGTGGAGAATGAGGCAAACCCGATCGATGGTAATTTCTGTCCCTTATTATGGTTTGAATGAAATGCTTAGCATAGGGAATGCATGACGGTTGTGTAGGTATTGTTTGTATTGGGAGAACTGAAACCCACACTTTGCTTAACTCCGGGGCATCGCATTTATTTGTGCGTCCTGAAGTGGTTACGCGTTGGGCGTCTAAGAACGGTCTCGAAGAAAGGTTCAGGATGGTTCATGCGGCGGGTGGTGCGATACTAAAGTCGCATGCTATTTCTCGAGATGTGTCAATTGTAGTAGGCGATGTTGACATGCCTGGCGATCTGATCGTGCTACCAATCAAGGGGTATGAAGAAATTCTTGGGATGGACTGGCTAGCACAGTATCGAGCTAAGTTGGACTGAGAGAAATGTCGAGTGACCTTTACTCGGAAAGAAGGGAAGCTGGTGTTTCAAGGGAAGAAGAAGGAGACTAGAATTTTGGTAATATCGTCATTAAGACCAGAACGGATGGTCAAGAAAGGATGTGAGTCGTTAATAGCAAAGATCACCGTTGCTGGTGCGGATCGGGAAGTGTTGTTGGACGAAATTCTGGTGGTACAAGAATTTGAAGATGTGTTCCAAAAGCTCATTGGATTACCGCCAACGAGGGATGAACCATTTACGATAGAGTTGGAGCCTGGAACTGCTTCTATTTCGAAAGCCCCTTACCGTATGGCTCCAATGGAAATGGCAGAGTAGAAAAAACAACTGGAGGAATTGATCGAGAAGGGATTCATTAGGCCGAGCAGCTCACCGTGGGGTGCACCGGTATTGGTCATCAAAAAGATGGATGGTAGTTTCCAATTGTGCATTGATTATCAAGGGCTGAACCAAGTGACAATAATGAATAAGAACCCTTACCCCGAATCGATGAGTCATTGGATCACCTCAAGGGAGCATCGTGGTTCTCGAAGATTGACTTCACATTGGGTTATCATCAAATCCCTATTGCAGAAGAAGACATTAGAAATAATGCATTTAGGACGAGGTATGGCCACTTTGAATTTGTGGTTATGCCATTCGGGTTGACAAATTCTCCAGCGGCGTTTATGAAGCTGATGAACGGAGTGTTCCAGAAGTTCTTGGATGAGTTTGTAATTATCTTTATTGATGACATTTTGGTGTTCTCGAAAAGTCTAGAGCAACACGAGGGACATCTCAGGGTTGTGAAGGAGAAACTGAGGGAGCAGAAGCTGTTTGCTAAGCTAAGCAAGTGCAGTTTTTGGCAAACCCAAATCGGGTTCTTAGGCCATGTGATCTACGAAGAAGGAGTTGCAGCGGATCCCAAAAAGGTTGCGGCCATCGCAAATTGGCTGAGGCCGGGAACGCCCACAAAAATCAAGAGTTTATTGGGGTTAGCGGGTTACTATCGTCGGTTTGTGAAGGGATTTGCAAGCTTATCAAAGCCATTGACTCGGCTAACGGGCAAGGATGTGAACTACGAGTGGACTGCAGAATGCGAGGCGAGCTTTACGAGCTTGAAGGGTAGATTAATGAGTACACCGGTGCTAGTAATGCCTCAGCCAGGAGTGGCATATGTTGTGTTCACAAACACATTAAAGAGGGGGCTAGGTTGCGTCTTGATGCAAGAAGAACGTGTGATTGCTTATGCGTCTCAACAGCTGAGGAAACACCAGAAGAATTATCCACTCACGATTTGGAGATGGCAGCGGTGGTGTTTGCACTCAATATTTGGGGGTCTTACCTTTATGAGAAAAAATTCCTAGTGTTTATGGACTATATGAGCCTTAAGTACATCTTCACTCAACCAGAGTTGAACCTAAGACAGAGAAGATGGATGGAGATGGTGCCAGACTATGATTTATATATAGCTTATCACTCAGGGAAGGCTAACTTAGTGGCTGATGCACTAAGTCTCTGAAAGGCGAGTGTCTCGGCCGAGAAGGAGATGGAAGGGTTGATTTCGATGCTGGGGATGCTATGGGTTAATGTGTTGGCCTACGAGTCCGTTTGTCTAGGCGAGGAAGCGGCGAATCAAGCCTACGGCCCAAATAAGGTTGGCTCAAGGGGAAGATGAAACACTGGTTAAGATGATCGGAGATTGTGTTGTGGGGTATTGGAAGATCGTCAAAAAGACGATAATCTTCCATGGACGAGTATGGGTCACAAACGACAAGAAGTTAAGAGAGAGGGTACTGAAGGAAGCACACCAATCTAAGTTCTCCATACATCCGGGGGGACTAAGATGTACCATGACCTTAAGCGGTACTACCATTGGCCAGGGATGAAAAGGGATGTAGCAGGATGTGTAGCCAAGTGCCCGCCATGTAAGTTGTTGAAAGCATAACATCATGTTCCGAGTGGCGTATTGCCGAGTTTACCAATGCCTGAGTGGAACTGAGATATGATCACGATGGACTTCGTGTGCGGGTTTCCGAAGATTAAGGGCTGCAACAATTCAGTATGGGTGATAGTGGACCGCTTAACTAACTCAGCACACTTCCTTCCGTTCCAGATGTTAGATGGTGTGGATAAATGTGTTGAACTCTACATGAGGGAGATTGTGAAACTTCATGGTGTTCGTGTTAGCATCTTGTCAGATCGCGATCCATGATTTGCCTCAAATTTCTGGTTGGCATTCCAGAAAGCACTAGGAACCAAAGTGCACATGAGCACGGCATATCACCCGCAAACGGATGGGCAATCGGAGCGGACAATCCAATCCCTCGAAGATTTGTTGTGGGATTGTGTAGTGGATTGGGGTAAACTATGGGAGAAGCATTTACCACTAGCTGAGTTTGCGTACAACAATAGTTACCACTCAAGTTTTGGAATGTCACCGTATGAAGCTTTGTATGGTCATCCGTGTCAAACCCCCTAGTGTTGGATTGAAGTGGGGGAGGGCCGAGATCTCTCCCCAGGGGTGATAAAAGAAACGACAGTCATGATTAAGTTTGTCAAGGAGAAAATGAAGGAGGCCCAAGATCGGCAGAAGAGCTATGCAGACAAGCGGAGGAAGGAACTGGAATTCCAAATGGGGGAGATGGTTAACTTAAAAAGAGTGGCGTTTAAGAGAAAGGATAGAACCCAAAGATGGGCTGCAGCCGAGGTATATGGGACCGTCTCGGATCGTAGAACGGGTTGGACAAGTGGCATACCGTTTGGAATTGCCCGACGAGCTTCATCCATTCCATGATGTGTTCCATGTGTCTCAACCGAGGAAAGTGGTAAGGGATCCGACACTGATTGTCTCACAGCCACCTGAAGATTTGAGTTCTGGTCTGTCGACTCATGGTAAACAAATACAAGTAACAAGGCTTCCAGAGGAGAAAATTAGGAGGAAGAGAGTTCATATTGTAGAAGTTGTATGGGTGCGTGATGGGATACATGAGACTACAAAAGAGCATGCGAGCATGATGAGGGTTGAGTATCCATAGTTATTTGAGACCCAAGTGGATGAGCAGATGGTGGGTGTGGATTCGGGGAAGAATTCCTCTTGAGTGGGGGAGAGTTGTAACGACCCGGTCCCAAAGTAATTTTATTTGTTAAAGATTAAGATCGAGGAGAGGTTTCTTTGTAAGAGAGAAAAATATTTCTAAGTGTTCGAACACTTGTATTCGTAAGGAATGGAATAAGAACTCGATTTTTCTCTAAGTATCGAATTGTCCTTGCTAACTAATTATTATTAACTGAGACTAAATGGCGATAACTAATCATAAAATGATCAGAGTATAAGCGAGGTATTGAGGGACCGTGGAGCCAATTAAGGAAATTTCGGTCCTTCGAGAATGCGGGTTCAAAGTAAGGCAGGTAGACTAGTTATCATTGCCGGGGATTCTACGAAAGAAAGGTCGGGTTGGCGGGAGTTATATAAGGAAATAATTGTAGATCGGTCAAGCCTTTAAGGGCAAGTTTCGACCAAGACGATTAAGGAAACTGCACTTAATTCTCGGCTTGGTGAGCAAGTCCAGGGGTAGTATAAAAGGGACCTCCAGATCTTAGTTTCGGACACAGCTCAAAGCAAGTCCTAGAGAGAAGTCAGAGAAAGAACGCAGTTCTACAGAGAGAGAGTTTGGAAAGATAGGGTCAAGCAAGGAGGACCGTAGTAACCTTCGCCGAAAAACAGAGCTGAGTTCAGAGTCTTCGATCTTTTAAGATCAATTCAGGTGAGGATGTGATTCGTGACAGTCCAATAAAGATTGTTTTGCCTAGTTTCATTCCTTAGGATCAAATTGTTCTTAAATAGAATTCGTTTATGGTGAGTTCTTTCATAATGTTCTTAGGAAAATTGTGTGATGGGAATTGTTTATAGAAAGTTCATTCTTCGTTCTTCGAGATAGTTCTCAAGGATCGAAAAACGTCCATACGTTCATAGGATATTTTCATTTTGGATTGCGTGAAATGATGCTATGTTTAATTGAGATGTTTATGTGAAACACCTTGATTTGATCCGACAAGAATTGAAATGTTAGATTGAAAATGTTATAGAAACGGATTGAGAATTGACGTAATTTAAGGAAAGTATGGGATTAGAAGAACGTGATTAAGTTAAGGATAGTATGTTTAGGCTTAGGCCGTGTATGTTAGCTTCAACCGTTATGACCTTCGGGTCGCAGGTTGGCTTCGGCCACAGGTTTGGCTTCGGCCGCAGGTTTAGCTACAGCCGCATGTTTGGCTACAGCCGCAGGTTTGGCGACGGCCGTAATGGACCGACGGGTCGCAGGTTTGGCTTCGGCCACAGGTACGGCTTCGGCCGCTGGCACGGCTTCGGCCGCAGGTACGGGTACGGCCGCAGGTACGGGTACGGCCGCAGGTTGGCTACAGCCATAGGTTGACTTCGGCCAAAGGTTTGGCTACGGCCAAAGGCTGATGGACCTTCGGGTCGGAAGGTTAGGAAATGTTAAAGTAATGGAATGATAGAACCGGATGTTAAGTTGTTTGTTTTGATGCATGAAAATGGATAAGTAATAGGAAAAATGGCTAAGTAAGAAATGATGGAAAACTGAATGCTAAGTTGAGAGAATGAGACTGCTAGGTTGTTAGGTTGGAAAGGGTGAATTTGATTGATTGGGTATTGGACTGTATTGGGCGGTATTGAGCGTCCCCACTGAGTAATTTTGTATGCTCATGCCTCCTTTTGTGAAGCAGGTGACGGGTAGTCGTTTGGACTGGAGCGCGGGACGATGAAGACCATCGGGACGGGATATTCAGTTCGGGATTGTTATGGGATTTCCATGGGAATTTTTACGAACCGTATTTATACGATTATGATTTATTGAGTCAGATTTATTATTAAAATTGCAGTATTTAATTATTTTACTTAATGAAAGTATGCAAAATTATTTTTACTTAGAAATTCCCTAACGACTTCGCAAAGATTTTCGGGTTTGGGTGTTTCACAACTCCTCGTCTGATATCTCTAGGTCCTGCTGCTGCTGCTGTGGTGCTGCTCCCGGTGGCGATCTGGCTCTGGTCCTGGGACGGCTGAAGCACTGGCAACATGACATCGTTTCTACCCTGGCCCATATCGTTCGAAGCGCGTCCACCACGACTCGCTGGAAAGCACCATGGTCTTGTATGGGGATCTCTGGAATCTAAGGGAAGGCTAGAAGAGGTGGAGGTGGCTGTCCCGGATCGTTCGCTGCGGCTTCTGCGACCGGGTGTGCTGGTCAGAGGCCTCCTCTGGATTGTACTCTTAGGGGTGCCATGTGAAGGTGACGCTCAGCTGGGTGGAATGCGAGGCAAAGTCTGTCACCTCGCGCAATGGAAGCTCTATCATCCGAGGTCCCTCGTCATCCACAAAGGACCAAAAGCGTCACTCCTTCAGGCACTGAGTCCTCGTCAGGTGACCTCATTCATGAAGTGCAACTGTCTCTCCACCGAAGCTCCCTCGAAGATAATGCCAAGAAAGCTGAAGATGGGTGTCAAGAGGCTCCCTCTCATCTCCTTCTTCTTGCAAAACCCTTGAAGGGTTTATCCTTTAGGGTCGCCAGGTGCTCAGCAAATATAGCCCCCAAGTTCACCTTCTGATCACTCATAGGTGGAGGAAAGACTTCGTCGTCAAGTCCAACTAATTCCCTGACAGAATAGTATAGCAGTGTGAGCTCTTGAACCCTAACCTTGTTGGGTTCCATCTTCCACAACAAGGTGTTGGCAATGACCTTCAGGAAGTAGCGCAGAGTCGGGTGAAAGACGTCTGTCTGAGTGGCTAAGCTAGAGGGAAGTGGCCTGTCCCGATGAGGACCCAAAAGAGAGGTAGGCCAGGGAATGCAGCGACTGAACAGGCGCTTGTACCAATGTCAAAGCCAAAGATCTCGCAGAGCTGCAGGATGGAAACCCTTTACCGGATGCCTCTGATGAGAAAGGTCAGGGTGGCCTCATGCGCCAGCTTCACCCTGGGGCTCTTATAGAGCACCTGAGCCATGGATATGCATTTTCGGACCAGGTCGGGGTACAGAGGTTATGGCTTAGTATCCATGTTGCCCAATCCAAGCTCCTGCACCAGCTGTCTAAAATCAGTGTAGAGTCCCAGCTTCTTTAGAGTTCGCTTATTGGCGAACTTGGTGGGCTTGATGGTCACACTCTGCCAAGCGTTGTAATAGAGGCTGTCGAAGTCATCCCACTCCTCGCTCAGGAGACGATGTTTGCAGTCCCTCGATGCCACCTCTTTTCGAGGGTTGGGATATTCCTCGAATGTCACAAGTAGAGTGATTTAAAGAGCTAAACAAGTAGAAATGGTAGAAATCGAGTGACCTAGACTAAAAAAACGAGCAAAATCGGCCGAAATTTGGGAGAGAAATCGAGTGTGGAACTTGGAGAGGTTTTTGGCGGTTTTGGAAAAAGTGATTTATGAAATGGGGTCGTGTCGAGTTAAACTACTCGACACACGACCGTCAATCGACGGTCCTATAGGGACGTCGATCGATGGTCTGGTCAGCGACTCCATATTCACATGAGAAATTTGTAATTGCATAAATAATAGATAATTATTATATATTTTCTATTAATTAATTAATTAATTATTGTTATTATATATGTTCTTCTTTTTGTTTTATGTTTTTGTTATTATTTGTATTAATATATATATATATATATGTATATATATAATTTTATTATTAAATTAGTGGGTTGCTCCCACTCAGCGCTGGTTTAAAGTCATTAGCTTGACAAAAATGGGTTTATCATTCATTGTTAGGCACCTCTAGACGTGTGGTCTGAGTATGCGGAATTTCAGCTCTAGCCCAATAATGTTTTACTCGCTGCCCATTCACCATGAAATCTTCTCCTTTAGGATTAAACTGGAAAATTGTCCCGTAAGGCGTAACTTCTTTGATGGTGAAGGGTCCGGACCGACGAGAACATAATTTTCCTGGAAATAGAGTTAACCGAGAGTTGTACAAGAGTATTTGATCGTTCGTTTTTTGAAATTCCGTGAAATAATTTTCTTGTCGTGATAGGCTTTCGTTCTCTCCTTTTACAATTTGGAGTTCTCATAGGCGTGATATATGATTTCGTCGAGCTCATTTAGCTGAATTAATCTCTTTTTTTTGCTGCGGATTTAGCATCAAAGTTTATCTTTTTATGGCCCATTCGGCTTTATGCGCTAGTTCTACAGGGAGGTGTCAGGATTTTTCATAGATTAAGTGGAATTGGGTAGTTCCTAATGGTGTTTTAAACATTGTTCGGTATGCCCAAAGTGCATCATCTAACTTCAAAGACCAATATTTACGGGTTGATCCTACCGTCTTTTCTAGGATTTCTTTGATCTGACAGTTGGGTACATCTACTTGTCCGCTGGTCTGAGGATGATAGGGTGTAGTTAGATGGTGAACTCCATGTTTCTTGAGCAGATTTCGAACACTTTGTTAATAAAGTGGATACCTCCAACGCTTATTACGATTCGCTAAAATCCAAATCTAGGAAAGATAATACTCTTGAAGAGTTTAACGACTATGGCAGCATCACTTTTCGGAGTTGCTATTGCTTCCACCCATTTAGATACATAGTCTACAGCGACCAGTATCTATTTATTTCTGTGCGAAGAAGGGGAACGGCCCATGAAATTGATGCCCCAACAATCAAACACTTCAACTTCAAGTATGAATTTTTGTTCGATCTTGTTTCTCTTGCTTATTTTTCCTCTTCTCGGGCAAGGGTCACATTTTGCGACGTAGGCTCGAGCATCTCGAAACATAGTCGGCCACCAAAAACCAGCTTGTAGAATTTTTTCACTGTCTTAAAACTAGCGAAATGTCCAGCATAATCGGATCCGTGACAATGATATAAAATTTCTGAGTTTCACTTTCGGCAACACATCGTCTATATATGCCTTCAGAACAGTGCTTGTAAAGATAAGGTCCATCCTAGTGATATCTCTGGATTTCTCGCAAATTTTTTTTTTATGTTACCCTTTGAAGAGTCCAGGTTCTACTTCGGCAGCAAGATATTTTACTATATCTGCATACCAAGATCTATTGGTGGTGTTTACTGCACATACCCCCCGACTCAAACTTCCGCCTCCGGGAAAATCATCATTTGGGGTCGAAGGATTACAACTGAGGTAGATATTTATTGGAATGATTATGAAATCGTCCTTCACAAATGCATCATCGATCGATGGAGTCTGTACAAAATCGATCGATGCTCTATGGCTATAATCGTTCGATGGTATTAGTTTCTCGTCGATCAATTCCATTTCATGTGCCGAACTGGCGCTACCAACGAAAGTCGATTCTGCTAAGTAGACATATTTTGTGGGTAGGAAATCATCCATAGGGATGTCTTTGTCTACTCTTATTCCTGATAATTGATCTGCGACTCTATTTTCTACTCCCTTCTTATCTTTGAATTCTATGTCGAGTTCTTGGAGAAGGAGTATCCACCGTAAAAGTCTCGGCTAGCGTCCTTTTTGTTCATTAAGTATTTCAATGCTGCGTGGTCGGTGTGAACTGACTAGATTTAATCAGAATTTCTCGAAGGCAAATACCACAGCCAATAATTCCTTTTTCTGTTGCCGCATAATTACATTGCGCATCGTCTAGAGTTCTGCTGGCGTAGTATATAGTGTGCAACTTTTTGTCTCTCTTTTGTCCAAGTACCGCACCTACAACGAAATCGCTGGAGTCAAACATAATTTCGAATGGTAGATCCCAGTCTGGTGCTTGGACAATAGGGGCAGATACGAGCACTTATTTGATTTTTTGAAAGGCGTCTAAACATTTGGGCGTAAAATAGAATTTCACCTCTTTGCACAGAACTGCAGTAAGGTGTCTAGCAATTTTGCTAATATCATATACAAATCGCCTATAGAATCCAACATGTCCTAAGAAGCTTCTAACGTCTTTTACAATAGTGAGTGGTGGGAGTTTTGTCATTACGTCAATATTTACCTTGTCCACCTCAATTCCGGCTGCTGAGACCTTGTGTCCCAAAAAAATTCCACTGTTAACCCTGAAATGACATTTTTCCTAGTTCAAAACCAGATTTTTCTCTTCGCATCTAGCTAATACCTTACACAGGTTATCGAGACATTCTTTGAAATTCGGACAATAAAATGAGACGTCATCCATGAAAACCTCCATGAAGTCCTCGATCATATCGCTTAATATTGACATCATGCATCTTTGGAAAGTCGCATGGGCGTTACAGAGTCCGAATGGCATCACGCGATATCCGAATGTTCCATAGGGACAAGTAAATGTGGTCTTTTCTTGGTCGTCCGAATGTATGGGATCTGGAAGAATCCGGAATACCCATCGAGAAAACCATAGTATTCGTGTGGCAGCATTTAGTTTTCTATAATCGTTATACATTCTGTGTCCGGTGACAGTTCTAGTAGGGACCAATTCATCTTTGTCATTATTTACCATGGTAATTCCTACTTTCTTTGGGACAACATGAACCGGGTAGACCCAATTGCTGTCTGAGATCAAATAAATAATGCATGCTTCTAGAAGTTTCATGATTTCCTTCTTAACTACTTCCTTCAGATTCGGGTTCAATATCCTCTGATTCTCGATGGAAGATTTTGATTCATAATCAATGTGTATCCTATCCATGCATAAAGCGGGAGAAATTCTTGGGATGTCATCTAACGAATAACCGAGAGCGTTGCAATGCTTCCGAATTTTATTCAGCAATAGTGCTTGTTCTCCGCTACTCAAATTTGCATTTATGGTGACCGGATATGAAAGGAAAGCATATTTAAGACCGGCTGGAAGTGGTTTGAGCTCGATTTTGGGTGCCCACTCCTTCCTCCAGTCGCCAGTCACATTATGTTGTCGATCGATGGTGATATTGGGGTGTCGATCGACGGGGATGGATAGATCGAGTGTGTCAAGATTGATGATATAACCTATTTATGACTAGTTTTACGCCATGTTGTGGACTCTATTTAGGGTCTATTATGTGTGTCTTGGCTATGTTTTAAGGTCTTAACAGGTCTAGGTACGTTTTGGAGATATATGGAGATACATGGAGCTTTTGGAGTATTTAGAGGAGAATGATCTTTAGCTGATCATTGAGAGATTCGAAATAGAAGACTACTGTCGGTCGACCCCACTATCTTGATATCGACAGATGTTACATGACTAATATCGATCGATGTTGACCACTTTCTATTGATCGATGACCAATTCGCAGACATCTGATTTCAAGCCCAAGTCAGAGACAAGACACAAGATTACAAGTTTACCCCTGGACGAGTTATGACCTAGATTTTAGGGTTTTATATTTATACTTTATGGATGACACCAAAAGACATGGGCAAAAAGGAAAGACGTACGGAGATGTACGGTGCTAGGTTCTTAAGTATTCTATTTAGGGAAAAGATTCATAACTCCTTAGGGAGATTTGTATTGGAACCCTAGTATTTTATCAATGCATTATATTCAGATTATTATTGTTCCTTTGATTATGTCTGAGTAGTTATCAACTAGATTTAGGGTTGAATGATAGAAATCATGGATTAGCCCAAAATTAGGATTGCTAGGTTAAGTTAATATCCATCAATTGAGTTGTGCTTAATGCTTGCATTCTAGAGTAGCTAACTAGGATCTCGAAAGTAGGACATGGACGACTACGAGAGTAGGTTCTGTGCCAGAATAGACTCCATTGAACTAGGCTTTTAGGCGCATGCGAGAGCTGGTCTAATTAGCTTGCTGAACATATCAAATCTCGTTCACACTTCCTTCTGATTTCACCGTCGATCGACACCAGGCCTTAGCCATCGATTGATGGTCTTTCCTTTTGCTCGCATACGAGAGTTGGAGTTAAAAGGGTCAAAATAGTTAATACTTGAGTTCTAGAATATTTACATATCCATGCTTCTTATTCCCTATAATTCATTAAGCTTCAAACCCTAGATCTAACATATTTACATTTTCACCTAGTTATTTTAGTAGCATAATTCCATATTTACATTATTAGCATATTTCCAAAATTACAATATTAACATATTTCCATATTGCATCTACACTCTACAATAAGGAATATTTTCTTAGACTGATTACTTGTTACCAATATATATAATCACCTAACTTAACCTTTGGGAATAAGATATCTATTGTGTGCCATTGTTATCTGTGGATTCGATCCCTAAGTACTACACTTGATCTCTCTTGGCAATAGTATTGTTTTGTGTGTTAGGATTAAGGGTTAATTTGATTGTTAATTGTTTATGATATTTATACCCTGCTAGAACAATAAATACACCCATGTCAAATTTGGCGCCGTTGCCGGGGAACATTTATCACCATTAGATTTAATTTCTAGGGTTTAGTCTAAGTTAATATACTTTCAAGTTACTGATTTTTCTTATCCTTTGTCTTTCAGGTGCATGCAAACGAGTACCAGGAGCAATAAAGGACAAGAATTACTATTCTCAGACCCGCAGAATCTTGAACGCACGATCCGCCAAGAAAGACGACAAGCATCGATCGACGGAATAAATTCAGCGTCGAACGACATTTCTTTACAGATAGAATCAACCGATATCAGAACTCTAGCATCGAGTGATATTGATCACTTAGCATTGATTGACAGCATCTCACCCGCATCGATCGACGAAAGCAGACGAGTTCAGATGGTTGCACCTATAATTGTGGTGTAGAATGAGAATGGAGACTTGCATGACCTCAACGGTCATTTGTGTAATACATCAGGTCAAAAGATAGACGATCAGGGGGCTGTAATCCTTGATACATAAGCAGACGCGGGAATAGCTCAACCTGAAGCTAACGCCCAAGCGTCTCAAAGAACGCTGGCTGAATACAACCGTCCATACCAGTTCTACGCCAACAGATCCACCATTCGTCTTCCAGCTTTTCAGAGAAATGATTTTGGGATCAAGCCCGCTTTCTTCGGACTTGTAGCGCAGACACCTTACCATGGTTTGCGACATGAGCACCTTATGGATCATCTAGAGAGATTTGAGGATCTAGTGACTGCTATTAAAGCCAATGGAGTCCTTGAGGACTATGTTTTCTGTAAGCTCTTTAAGTACTCACTTGCTGGAGAAGCTTCATATATACTTAAGAAACTACCACCAGGATTCCTGACATCCTGGAATGACATCAAAAACGCTTTCTTGCATAACTTCTTTGATGACGCAAGAGAAGAGGATTTGAGGAGCAAAATTGCTACTTTTTCACAAGAACCTTTAGAATCTTTCAGAAACTCGTGGATCATATTCAAGTCATACCAGAGAGACTGTCCACATCATGGGTTCAACGAAGTGCAGCTTCTTAGCAATTTCTTCAGAGGTATTGAATTAAAATATCAGATGGCTTTAGACACAGCTAGTGAGGGAAACTTCAGCACCATAAGCCCTGAAGAAGCTACAAGATTGATTGAAAATCTGGCATCCAGTAGTAGCACCAAGAACACTGATTTTGAGAGAAGGAAATCAGCTCCAGCTGTGAGAAAGGAGTAGATTGAAGAGGTTAAGGAAAAATTGGATAGTGTTCAAATATTTTTCAAGAAGCAAGTTACTTTTGCGAACGTGGAAGTAATTGAGTCTAGAGAAGAGGATATTGATGAAGAAGATTCAAACTACATTGATGGGAATGGTTTTCAGAGACAAGAGAATTCAGGCTTCAACAGGAACTCCTATGGCACTGGTCAAAGGAGTAACTTTAATCAGAATTCGCAGCGAAGGCCCTTCAACAACAACAAGACTTATGGATCTACCTACTACCAGAATCCTCCTCTAGAAAGTCAGGAAAGAAAGATTGAAGCGATGGTTTACAGAGTCTTAGAGGGACAGGAGAAGATGACTGTGGATTTGAATGGGAAGATCGATGGTTTGTACCTCAACCTCAATACCAAGTTCGAAAACCTCAGCACTCATGTGAAGAAATTAGAAAATCAAGTGATGCAAACAAGTGAGACCATTAAGAAGCATGAGAGCTTGATTAAGGAGAAAATCCAGGCTGGGCAAAGACACCACGTCAATGCATTGACTGATGATGATTTCGGGCAGGAAGTCAAGAGAGAGAAGCCCCAAGATAGCAATTTTTGTGTGGAAAATTTGGTTTCACTCGACACTTCTAATTCACATTGATCGACACCAACCGGGAGAATTGATCGACGGTGAAAACTACAGACTCTTTATCTTCGTCTGAATCGACTAACATCGATCGACATCGTTTTTGTGACATCGATCGACACCGTTTTTGTGACATCGATCGACACAGTGACAGAAGAATCGATCGAGAGTACACACTTAGCATCGATCGACAGGAGAGAAACCCAGTTCGACTACCGAACCTCAATGTGAGCTTCATTGTATGTCCAACAGTGACAATTTCATAACAGAATGCAGACACATCTGAAGCTATGGATAGTGATAGATAAGATGACGGACACTCAAAGAGGAGAAAAAAGATCCCCAAACATCAAAGCAGAGAAACCAATGAAAAGGGGATGAATAGCTTTGCTAAAAGAGTTTTTAAAATTCTTCTAGATATTTCTTTTGATGAGGCTTATTATACTCACAGATTGTGGATGTTTTTCAGGGAAAAAAGGGAGACAGATGATGATATAGAGATAATGTTCAGTCACCTCAGAGAGAAGATGAAGCAGAGGACCTGTATGAAGAAGAAAAGTGATCCTGGAAAATTTGTGGTTCCATGCTTCATCAAAGGAAAAAAAAATATTCCAACGCCCTTTGTGACATTAGATCTTCAGTGAGCATTATAACAAAGTCAATGGCAGAGGAGCTGAACCTGAAAGTATAAACCCTCCAACGATTCTTTTACATTCGTAGACTGCTCAAGAGTGAACTCAGGAGGGATGGTAAAAGATGTTCCAGTGCAGATCAACAATACATTAGTTCCAACAGACTTTCATGTGATAGACATTAGGATAGATTGGAACTCTTCTCTATTACTTGGGAGAGCATTCATGGCTACTGTGGGATCCATATGGGATATGAAGTTAAAATGTTGTATCTATCTCTAATTGATCAAAATATTTTTATGAACCTTTCAAGAATAAGAACAAGGCTACCCTGATCGAATTGTGCAATGATGCAGAGCTTGTTCCCACATGCTTTTGCAATTATGAGTCCGGTGAGGAATCGGAAGGAGCATCGGTCGACACTCAACCCAATCCATCGATCGACAGCCATACAGTTCCAAAATCGATCGACACCCACCCTATCACATCGATCACACTCAAACATCCGAACAAGCCCACACATACTATGGCGATTCCAGTTACAACACAGCCTACCTCGAGGGTCTATTATGTGTGTCTAGGCTATGTTTTAAGGTCTTTACAGGTCCAGATATATTTTGGAGACATATGGAGATACTTGAAGCTTTTGGAGCATTTAGAGGAGAATAATTCGTAGCTGATCATTGAGAGAGTCGAAATACAAGACAACCGTCGATCGACGACACTATCTAGACATCGACCGATGTTACATGACCAAGATCGATTGATGCTGACCACTTGCCATCGATCGATTCCCAATTTGCATTCAGCTGATTTCAAGCCCAATTTATAGACAAGACACAAGATTACAAGTTTAGGGACAATCGATCTTGGTCAAGATTCTTGAGTACGGATACCTTACCTCTACGAGTTTTGACCTAGATTTTAGATTTATACTCTATCTATGACACCAAAAAAAAGGGGGGGGGGTGCAGACGTACGGAGACGTAAGGTGGTTCTTGAGTATTCTATTTAGGGACAAGATTCATAACTCCTTAGGGAGATTTGTATTGGAACCCGAGTATTTTATCTATGCATTATATTCAGATTATTATTCTTACTTGATTATGTCTTAGTAGTTATAACCTAGATTTAGGGTTAAATGATATCAATCATGAATTAGCCCAAAAGTAAGATTTCTTGGTTAAGTTAATATCCATCAACTGAGTTGTGCTTAATGCTTGAATTCTAGAGTAGCTAGCTAGGATCTCGAAAGTAGGACATGGACGACTACGAGAGTAGGTTCTGTGCTAGAATAGACTCCATTGAACTAGGTTGTTAGGCGCATGCGAGAGCTGGTCTAACTAGCTTGGTGAACATATCAAATCTCATTCACACTTCCTTCTGATTTCACCGTCGATCGACACCAGACCTTAGTCGTCGATCGACACCAGACCTTAGTCGTCGATCGATGGTCTTTTCTTTTGCTCGCATACGAGAGTTGGAGTTAAAAGGATCAGAATAATTAATATTTGAGTTCTATAAAATTTACATATATGTTCTTATTCCCTAACCCTAGATCTAGCATATTTACATTTACATCTAGTTAGTTTAGTAACATATTTCCATATTTACATTATTAGCATAATTCCATAGTTACTTTATTAGCATATTTCCATATTGCATCTATGCTCTCCAATAAAGAATATTTCCTTAGACTGATTTCTTGTTACCAATATATATAATCACCTAGCTTAATCTTAGGAATAAGAAATCTATTTTGTGCCATTGTTCTCTGTGGATTTGATCCCTAAGTACTAAACCTGATCTCTCTGGGCAAGAGTATTGTTTTCTGTGTTAGAATTAAGTGTTAATTTTATAGTTAATTGTATAGGATATTTATACCCTGCTAGAATAGTAAACACACCCATGTCACTCGACGAAGGATTCCCAGACCGCTGCGTTGAAATCGGCGCTAATCGTCGCGAGTCCTTAAAAACGGAGCTTGTCACCTGTTTAAAAAAGAACGTAAAATAGAAAAGACGAAAGTTGGGTCCTGAACGGGCCTCCGCAGTTAACGACGAAATTGAAAAACTCCTCATCGTCAGATCTAGAACAGAGGTAAGGTATCCTGACTGGTTTGCTAACCTATTCGTCGTCAAAAAGAAAAATGGCAAA
Source organism: Moricandia moricandioides (assembly GCA_905132885.1). Classification (NCBI taxonomy): domain Eukaryota; kingdom Viridiplantae; phylum Streptophyta; class Magnoliopsida; order Brassicales; family Brassicaceae; genus Moricandia; species Moricandia moricandioides. The sequence goes on along the minus strand of CAJHQQ010000868.1, from coordinate 22,854 downwards.
TGGCGAGTCTTCGTCAATTTTACCGATCTTAACAAAGCGTGTCCAAAGGATAGTTTCCCACTGCCTCACATCAATCGACTAGTCGAAGCAACGACATGATACAAAATATTGTCATTCATGGATGCTTTCCCCGGGTACAATCAGGTCATGATGAACCCCGATGATCAGGATAAAACTGCGTTCATAACCGACCGCGGTACTTACTGTTACAGAGTAATGCCATTCGGCCTTAAGAACGCTGGTGCAACTTATCAACGACTACTTAACCGAATGTTCTCCGAAAAATGCAGAAAAACTATGGAATTATACATTGACGACATGCTCGTAAAATCTCTTGAGGAGCGAGACCATGTCAACCATCTCCAAGAATACTTCGAGAGGTTAAACCTACATAACATGAAAATAAACCCCGCAAAGTGCAGCTTCGCGTTAGCGTCGGGAGAATTTATGGGATACCTCGTGACCTTTCTGGGAATCGAGTCTAATCCAAATCAGATCACCGCACTGATTGAGATGGCATCTCCAAGAACCAAGCGAGAAGTGCAGAGGTTGACGGGTAGAGTCGCAGAACTCAATCGTTTTATCTCGCGATCAACGGATAAATTCTTAACTTTCTACGACACCTTGAAAGGGAATAAAAATGTTGAATGGACCGAGGAGTGCGAGAAAGCTTTCCAACAGCTGAAGCACTACCTGGTCACTCCTCCGGTGCTCGCAAAACCCGTAGAAGGGAGCCTATGTTCCTGTATATTGCAGTATCCATAATGGCCATAAGCGGAATCCTCATCCGAGAAGAGCGAGGCGAACAAAAGCCCATCTTCTACGTAAGTAAAACCCTGCTGGACGCAGAGACACGTTACCCGCTAATTGAAAAACTAGCTCTCGCGGTCGTGATGTCAACCCGAAAACTGAGGCCTTATTTCCAATCCCATACGATCGTGGTACTCACATCATTTCCGCTGCGGACGATCTTGCATAGCCCCAGTTAATCTAGAAGGTTAGTAAAGTGGGCAGTCAAGCTAAGTGAATATTATAACGAGTATCGAGTGAAATCTTGCGTAAAATCGCAAGTGCTCGATGACTTCTTGGTAGAGCTTCCCACAGGGTGCATGACGAACCAAGAGTCGGACTCGACCTTGACACTCCACGTCGATGGATCTTCATCCAAACAGAGCTCCAGGGTCGGAATCCGACTAACTTCACCGACATGGGAAGTACTAGAACAATCATTTCGACTAATTTTCAAGGCGTCCAACAACGAAGCCGAGTACAAAGCCCTCATCGCCGGCTTACGACTGGCTCTCGGCCTGAAAATACGTAATATCCACGCATACTGCGACTCACTGCTGGTACCAAATCAGTACAGTGGAGAATACGAGGCAAGAGATGAAAGAATTGACGCCTACTTGAAATTTTTCCAGGACTTAACCCAAAGCTTTGATCAATTCGCTCTGACACGAATCCCTCACGTGAAAAACTCCCAAGCAGATGCCCTTGCCGCACTAACGTCCAGCTCGGATCCAGGTATAAGCAGGGTAATCCCCATGGAATTCATAGAGCATCCTAGCATCGGACCGCCCATTGTCATAAAGCTGATCGATTCACCGACGGGGACACCGAAGTCAATATCCAGGCAACACAAGACTCTGAGAAATCCGAGTACGGATTTGAGAAGCCTTGGATATAGACAATCAATGCGTACATCGCACACGAGAAACTCCCAATAGACAAGTGGGCAGCCCAAAATTTTAAAACCCAATCCGCACTATACGTCTTGGTGGACGGAAAACTATAAAAGTGGAGACTTTTCTGCGCCACTCATGACCTGCGTAGAAGGAAGGAAAGCACAAAGGATAATGGAGGAGGTCCACTCTGGATCTTGAGGAAATCACTATGGTGGAAGGTCCCTCGTAGTCAAAATCAAATGCCACGGACACTATTGTCCAACAATGAACAAAGATTGCGAGAACTTTGCGCGAAAATGCAAAAAGTGCCAGAGGCAATCCCCTACTATCCATCAGCCGGCAGAGGTCCTCTCATCGAGTTCGGCACCATATCCATTAATGCGATGGTCGATGGATATATTTGGACCTATGCATAAGTCAAAGCAAAAATGTTTCATGCTGGTCTTAACGGATTTTTTTCTCAAAATGGGTCGAAGAAGACTCCTACACAAGCATTAAAGACGCCCAGGTCGAAAGCTTCGTATGGAGAAACATCCTCTGCAGACATGGGGTCCCGTACGAAATCGTAACGCACAATGGATCTCAGTTTATTTCGACCAGATTCGAGGCCTTCTGCGAAAAGTGGAAGATATGTGTGACCAAATCAACCCCTAGATACCCGCAATGCAACGGCCAAGCCGAAACTACTAATAAGACCATCCTTGATGGACTTAAAAAACATTTGGACGCCAAAAATGGTAGGTGGGCCAAAGAACTCGAAGGAGTCTCATGGTCGCACCGCACAACTCCGAGACGCATGATAGGGGAAACTCCATTCACCCTTGTATACGGAGCAGAATGTTTGATCCCAACGGATGTCAAATTTTCTGGAGTACGCAGAAGATTGCTCCCATAACGAGAGGATCCAAACAATCTAATGCTGCTCGACGAGCTCGATCTAATCAACGAACGTCGAGACCAGGCCCTCATAGGAATTCAAAACTATTAGCAGGCAGCGGCAAAGTACTACAACTCTAACGTACGCGGCCATAGATTCAAAGAAGGCGACTTAGTCCTACAAAAAAAAATTCAGAACACCGCCGAGCGAAACGCAGGAAAACTCGGAGCAAACTGGGAAGGACCATAAAAAGTCACAAAGTAGTGCGACGATGGGCTTACGAAATCGCAAACATGTAGGACGTCAAGGTCCCTAGAACCTGAAACGCGATGCACCTAAAAAATATTATCACTAAGTATTCGCTTTAAACTAAACTACGAGACGTCTTGATCCCCAGAAATGGGTACGTAGACAATTCATTGCAAGACGAGTTCAGCTGTACCCACTCTCTAAAAAAGGGGGAGTGGGGACGTGTACTCGTATACTCCCAAAACGTTCACAATATCCGTTCTAGTACCCGATATTTTTGAAAAGATTTTTCTAAAAAGAAAACGCGAGTTTTTCTCGCAGAAGTCTTCTATCATCAAAACGTAAAATCTTGTAATCTACTTCGCCCAAAAACCGATGTAAAAACGACGGCCTTCTGCATACAACATCGTAAACAATCTTGTTGAAAGAGGCAACATAAGAAAAATTGAACCCTCGACCTGGTGAGACGTCGCCAATGCACGAGGAACAGTTTTTCATCAAAACACTCCGAACAAAATCCTTACCCTAAAAATCAGTTCGCATGCGACTATTAAACACACAGACACCCTCTCAAACACGTGTCTATCGCGAAAACTCAAAAACGGTAATATCTACCAATAATTTTTTGTTGTTCACAACGTCCTAAACCGACTAAGTTATCTCACAAGGATAGCTCTCATACATCTGACACAAGGATAATAGCGCTATCAAAGAAATCCAGAATTTTTGGTTAGCACTTTCATAGATGCTCGATTCCGACCATACAAGTCGTATAAGCCGAAAACATATCGTAGACTTTAAAGCTGTACAGAATCAGGTTGAAATTGCAACATGCAAAACGAGAGTCGTTAGTCATCGCACAGCCTTAACCGAGAGTAAACGTAGGTTATGCCCTAAGCCCAGCACACAGGTCTCTAACGTTTCAAGGCATTAATATTGAAAGATATGAGATCCTGAAATCATGCCACTTCGTTCACATCTAAACGCTCGCGGAACCTTTCCGCATATCTCGAACGAGCAACGAACAAAACGATCTAGAAAGAAGAGTTAGGTTATGAGATGACAAATCACAATCTTCCCTTTACACGCAACTACTCGACACATTCTTAAATCTCAAATCCTTTCAATAAAAAGGTTGGTACATTCATCCAAAAGCCACAAGCCGGCAGGGATTCAAAGCCACACACGGCCAGTCCCAAAATAAAAACAAGGCCACACTTGGCCGATGCAAACATAAACGAAAACATAAAAATGATAAAAAGTTTTATACGAGACTGCAACCTCACTCATCATCAGTTCCTGCAACCTCAACTTCAACCATCACCTCATCCAAACTTGGGGCTGTACCTTTGACAACCACGGCATCAAACCCTCCTGCAAGCATGGCAGAAGGAGGCAGTCGGATCTCAGACTGCCAAGGATCGTGTCGAAATCACCCTCAGCGACCCGCAACACTTCTTTGCGCGCCAAATCCGGGTTTCCTCGGCTCGTGGATATAAAGGCGCGTAACCCCAGAAAAGCCAGACCTTGCTCATTCCTCCCTCAACGGCCGCAAGAGCCAGATCCCTACTTTGGATGGCCTTCGAGGAGTAGAGCGAGACAGTAATCCTCACCAAACGAGCCTCGAACTCAGCGCGAAGGGCCATCTTGATTCCTCGATCCCGCGAGCCATCAATCCTTCTTTGCTCTGGAGACGACACTGGAGCCAACGAACCTCTGAAGCTTTCATCTTCCTGACATGCTTTGCCTTGAGGTCTATCTCGAGCTCGCCGATCCGAGTCTCAAACTGGGACACCTCAACAGAATGGGCATCTTCAATAACCTTTATCTTCTTCTGGAACGCCGATTACTCTTCTCGGAACTCCGCTAACTCCCTCGTGAGGCGCTCAACCTCTGACCCATATTCATTGATCATCCCATCGATGAAAGATACGAACTGCATAAGACGAATAAAGGTTTAGGGAAGGATGCAACGTGCTAACATGAAAGACCTTTGAAACAAACCTTGGCACGATACTGTGGCATCACACTCGAACCAGATCCTCCTTGTGGTGCAGAATCACTTTCTCCACCCTTACGGCATCGTTTCCTCTTATTCGCCTCACCTACAGGAGGGTTTCTTTTTCGACTTTTCAGTGGGACGATCGGAGCAGCACTAGAAGCAAGCAGCCCCAGAACGATTTCCCTCCAGGCCAAAGAAGGAGGCGTCGATACTTGAGCTTGCTCCCTATCCTCATCGTGAACATGCATCGTGGACGAGCCAGTAGGCTGAACCAAAGTTTCCGGCGATGGCGTAGCCGCAGTTTTGATCAGACTTGGAGGCATTGGCGGTTAAGCAGAAGACTGGCCAACCTCCTTCTCGGCACTACGCCGGGCAAGCTTATCCTGGAAGGATAAGAAGCCAGCTGCGTAGGCTGACACAATTCCAGGGGGAGCCTATTTCATAGGACTTGATGAAAGAGTAGAATCTCTCCTCTCGACGTCGGGATTTTTCTTGTCACCTTGGAAAGAAGACATCTTTCTTACGAATTTTTAGAGAGAAGGCAGAGGTAGCTTAAAGAAATGAAATGGTGAGAAGAAATGCGGAACGAGAGTTCACTGCTTATATAAAAAGAAAGGGAGGGATAATATTTGCGGAAAACCAACCTCGAAAAAGTACTCTTAGTCGTGATTCTGATTAAAACACACTACTCGCCCGCAAAAATCATCTCAGAGATTTTGCAGGCTGGGGGGGTTAGATGTTGGGGTCAAAAACGATTATCTGGAAATCACCGACTAAGATTACCATTTCTAGTAGAAATTTATCAAAAGAGAGCTTGGAAACAAACAAAAAAACACCTCGAACCTAGGTCGTCATATGGCGACCTCGAATGTACAAACCCATGTCGCCATACGACGACATGGCCTTTAACGAACTGGGTCGCCATATGGCGACCTGCACTTACAAAGAACGGTCGCCATATCGTGACCCGCACACGCAAGGTCCGGGTCGCCATATGGTGACCCAAGCCTAGAACGCGACTAAGGACCCACTCGCGATTCCATACAAAACGGAAATGTTGTGACGGCGTATCTTTATTCGCATAAGAGGATAAGTATCACAAAATCGGAAGGTAAATTTCGAGTTTCCAAGATAGTGACGAAGATCGAGATAAAAAGGAATGTTTCCGCGAAGAGATAAACTCGACCTAAGGGAAAATAAAGAAGAAGGAGGAACCGACCCAGAAGGCATATATAAGGGGTGCTAAAGCTAAAGGCGTAGGGATTCGAAGATTTAGACCTAGAATAACTCTACTAGCTTAGAAGAATTTAGAATATAGGCGGCTGCATACTCGAAACTTTACTTAGATTCTTCTCCATCTCTGTTTTGAGATTCTCTTTGTTAGCTAGATTCTATTTTTTTTCTTCGGAAAACCCTGTAGCTTTGTTCTTACAATCAATAAAACGCCTCTGCGCAACTTGCTATTGATATTCTGGTATCTCATTCTTCTTCGTTTTCGTGTGTTTACGCAGATAATCCGGGACCTCTGGGAAAGTCAAATTCTCTTGGCTTTCCTTAATTTACGGAAATTGACAGTGTGGATTCTGGTTCCCACATTGTGTTATTTATGTGGTATAATATTGGACAGAAGAAGGTGGACAATTTATTCATGAGAAGAGCATAAACATAGCTAGAGGATGAACAACGCGTTTATTGAACCTAAAAGGATCGAAAAAGTGTGTTTAGCCAAGCTTGGCCTAATTGATATAATCAAAGAAAGCACACCAAAAAGTATGTGACTATTTTAAACTTCTTGACGCATATCAATGAGCATCAAGTCTGGAGCCAGAACAAGGATTTGTTCATGGATAATTTTCAAATGGAAAGAAGATCGAAGTGCATCAAGAAGTGATGCAAGGTGATCATTCTGAGAGTGATGAGGGCACCACTCTGTGACTTATAGAAATGAGTGCAGCAAGAACTCAGAGTGGATGAGGATGGAATCGAAGGATATGGTGATTGATATGATGACACATTATTGAGCCAAGTCCTAACCATAAGGTTGTAAAGAGGTATATTAATAGATGCATCAAATCATGATGCAATACTTGTAATTTTCCTGGTACCATAGTGGCTAATATGTTGGAAGAAGAAGACGGGTATGATAAGTCCTAACAATTAAGTTGTGTTTTAGCTTAGTATGTAATCTAGCAGAAGAGAAGTGGGAATGTTATAATTCACATAGTGGGGGGGGGAAGAGTTTTCATATACTTCTTAATATAGATACTGCATAGTGTGTCATAACAAAGTTGGTGACGGATTTATTGATAAAGGTGAATCAGTTGTTATCCCAAAAGGCATGCGGAGTGGAGGAGACACATGGATACAATATATTGGGCTGAAGAGTGAAGTCATCAAAATTTCCAGTAACCGCGGGAGACGTTCGTAGGATCGTCAAATTCGTCATAATAGGTCGGCATACTCCCTTCAATGCAACTCTCAAAAGACCATGGCTTTAGAGCAGGAAGGCTGTTCCATCGACCTATCACCAATGATTATAATTCCTGACTCCAAAAGGAGTTAAGACTATACAAGGAAACCAGAAGAGCTCGAGGACATTCTACCTGGTGAGCTTCAAAGACATCGAACCTTCGTTAATCTAACCACTCTCCATACCAATGGACAAAATGACTTAGAGCCCAAGAATCAACCTATTCAAAACGGATATACACTCTTGTGCAGACAACTAAGCGAACTCCCAATCCCCAAATCTGAGGGAAAAGTAATCAACCAACGTTTAGGCTTGATCTCTCGATGAGGGTAGGTAGGCAACTCGAGTATGAGCACAACCGCTCCTTCCTATTGATTACACGAAAACTGAAATTTGAAGGGCATGTTTCCAAGAAAAATTCAAGTTCTAGTCCCAACTCGCATGAATATATTTGGCCATTAAATGCATGAATTATGGCACTTTGACATTACCGAGTCAGCCCCTATAAAGATCCAAATAAAGCTCCAAAACCCTCAATTATACCGAAAAAGACCATCATGAGTTCAATGAACCCTTTTTCTTATCCAGAAAATATTCTGATCAATACGCCCAAGCCTCTGGCCTCGCCGTTTCTCAGGTTGCCTCCCCAATCTGACAACTTCAACGCTCTCATGACGACAGAAGAAATCAACGCATATGATGAACTACCACCCTGCTCGAAGGTAATTTCAAATCACATCCTTCACCGCATAGAAAACGGTCATGGCCTCTATGAAACTTACGTGGACCGGATCCACGACTATCTCAACGGTGATCTAGGAAACGTCAAACACAACCCCCAGTCGAAGCCTCGACTAGTTCAAAGCAGAAATAGAAACCAAGACAACCCATGATAGAAGAAAAAATAGGCATCAGAGTCAAGAACAATACCTTGGCATGAGCAACCGCCATCTTCATGTAAGCGTCGCATTCCATTATATTTCGACGAGAAGCGGGAATCCCGTCAACTTGAAATATCTCACAAAGTGAGCCACAATATCTAGATGCTCAGTGCTAGGACAGTCCTTCGCATGAGAGAATTTCCAGTGGAAAGACTTCATACCCGCACTATCACTCAACGAACTCAACCTCAGATCCGTAAAAGCAATCTTGGCCTTTTTGGAGAACAATCTCACCCGTCGGAACCAGTCGGGCTTCAGTTTAACACTAGTAACATCGTGTGAGGAAGCTCCAACATGGCTGCTAGGTTTACTGCCACTGCCGGTCGACTGAGGAAGGCATGTTTCTTCACTCAAGACTTCATTAAACGCATCACACATCACCAGAGAGAATTATATCCAATCTACCTGAACCGCCTCTGCCCTGGATCCTCTTGGGATTCTAGAGAACTAGGCCTTTTATTGGTAGACATATTTTTATATATTATGAATAAAATGAGCTAGAAGAAAGATGCGACCAAAGGAAGCTATGGCTGCGAGATTTATAACCTTAGAAAGATCACATTATATAGATCCCGTGAGAATCTAGTGAGGATCTTGGAAGCTTATCTCTGCGGGAAAAAATATTCAAAGAAGTCTCGTCCTTAATGGGTAATCATCAAAACCCATTCAGGACAGGGGGACAGATGTTGTGACACCCCCGATCTGGTATAAGTGACTCGACCAGCCGTGCAACAATCAAACAAGAACATGCACAGCCAAGCACAAGTAACTTAAACCAAACCGAGAGGCCACAATGTGTACCTCAGCAATTAAACCAAAGTTCACAGAATAGATCCAGGTACCTTAGGCTAATCGCCTAAATACACATATCCTATTAGGTACAACCTGAGGCTTTTCAACCCGACTAAGTAATACCCAATAGTTAGTTCGTCGGGACAGAGACTAATATCATATGGAACTCGTACTTAAAAAACATTATTTAATACATTATATAATATTCTTTCAAAAACATCTTACAAAATGTAGGGTTAACCTAGAGGTTTTTTGGTAAACAAACTTTATACATAGGATATATCGAAACTACTTTGCAAGGATAATAATACTACCGCTGGCTAATGTTGTTCTTTCCCGTCCTAGAGTAAAGGTCTCCCGCCTACTGGTTACCTGCATCACAAATGAGTCATGAGTAACTAGTTTACTCAGTGAGTCTCATCCCGCACCCCTAACACATATTAATAGTATCCCGAGCAGTCGACACCATTTGAATGCAGTGAAAATATATTCCGTAATTATTATATATATATATGGTCTATCATTCCATCGATGTGAATACTATCTTCAACATCACCTCCATGACACCGTTCCTTCACTCATATATAAATACAATATATATACTAGACCCGATAAACCACAAAGGCTAACCAAGCCTAGTGGGAAAAATAAATATAACCATCATCTCAATCAGATATTCCAAGATCGAACATCTAACGCTGCATGCAGTTACACGGTCCCCAGGGGGCGACCCCATCATCGTGTCTTCGTGACCTTGTTCCATATCGCAGGACCAATTCACGGTAATGCTGGGGCTTTAGGGAGAGTGAATATGATAAGACTTCACATGATTCATATTCATATACTTAATAATATACTTATATATTAGTACTTGAGAACAAGTACTAAGGCTCAGGATAAACCTCAAATAATAATTCATAATATTTCTTAAGTGTTTATAATATGTAAACACTTCGCAGTTTAATATATTTCAAGAGACTTACTTACGTATCACCCGTAATCATTTATTTTACTGAAGCAACCCTCATTCATAACTCCTCAGTTATCTATCTAGACTCACCTTTGATTATATGAGATTGGCTAACGAAGACTAGACTCGAGCTCAAGCTAATCACACTCTACTTCACTTCTGATTCAGAACGTCCAAAAGGAAGGATCCGGTTGATCCCACCACTGACCTAAAACAAAGCAGTTCGGTACACAAGATCATTAATCCAGCAGTTCGGTTTCGAAGAAGAACTTAAATCAAATCTTATCAGCTCGGTTCAGGACAAAGCTTATCAGTTCAGATCAACTCATACTGGATCAGGATATGACAATTTCAGACCATAGACAGCTCGGCTCAGATCAGTACTAGAAAAGATCAAATTGAGTTCAGTTTGGTTTAATTCCAGTCAATTCATAACAACTTAGCTAGTGGTTCCATGAGGTTGATTCAAACTAAACTAAACAAGTCTGAACCTTACAAAGCCTTTGACAAATGATCTGTGCAGTAGCTTAACCTATCACCATCCGGTTCTATTCAAACTGATCAGACAACAAGGGCGAAGGCCTTACCGGTTTTACTTCAGTGATGCATGAACTTGGTAGCTCACTCTCTTCATGCTAAGATCACGTCCCGACCTTCAGACAAAGCGATCAAGATTTGGTTCAAATAAGGACATAACAGAGCATAACTTAGGGTTTACATCAGACATGAAGCTTCCTTAAAACTGATATGATTAAACTGATCCGAACAAACTGATTTAAGGTCTTACCGGTTCAATAATCAAGACTGATAAGTTGTGGACTGATCTCACGGATCTCCTAGACCGGATACAATTTTTCCAAACACCAGAGTCAATGATTGGAAAGGGTCGTCCATGCTCAGATATCTCTTCATATTTTTCTCTGAATTGTTTTTTTTTAAATTTTTGTCACAGATTTTTCTGTCTTCTTTCTCTCTTTCTCTCTAAACTTTTCTCTAGTTTTTGCTCTCTGTTTCAGAACGTCCAGAGTAGAGAAGAAGATCTTTTATAGCATAAGAAGTTGCTTTAGATGAGAGTTTACTTAACAAAAAGCAGGGCTGAGAGTGGACAGGTGGAGAGCTGCTTCATCACTCCCAGCAGCCAAGCTGCTTTCCTTTCCTTCACATGAAGAAAGCTTAACTCAGTCATGTGCTTCTCACATGTTCTGGTCCAGCAAGGAAGCAAGCAAGCAGACAGGCAGCTTGTGAAAATCACCTGATCATTTAAATGAAGCAAACAGGCAGGTTGGTGAAAGGCATAAGACGGGTCAGAAACCATTCATGATGCTTCACTGGTCGATAATCTTTAGAAAGTTTTTGACTAAAAAATTTCTCGACCTTTGAATCTCATCCTGCTTCGGCTATACTCGTCCAGCTTGAATAAAATTCGACCAACATGATTAATACTCGACCAGAACTATTAAGAGAAGGCCTTTGAACCACATAACAGTCCCGTCGTAACATTAATTCAAAGGGTCGATTTTATTTTTAATTCTGATCGACCAACTTTGAACTAGTCGAGTGGAATTTTTATCGACCAAAAATTCATTGGTTCATGAGGGTTATTACAAATGTTGTACCCAAATCCCAACATGTCCCATTAACGGTGCGGGGTCATTCTTTTTTTAAGAAAGATTCGGATCTCGACCTCGAACCTGGTCAAGATTCGAGACCAATCTCGAGCTCAAAACGTGGGAGTAAAGTTGAAGATCCACTTGAAACTAAAAGACTAAGTCAGAGGAATATCCTATGAAATCATTGAAACATACGACTCAACAAGAGCATCACCCCGGAGATCTCGAGATGTGCAACTCACGAGAGAAAAGAGCATGGAATCTAAGCAAACATGGAGGATTATAAAAGGAAGCCAAAAATGAGATATCACCTTCGGAACCTAGCTGCTTCCTTAACATCAACCTCAACTTCATCTTATTGTTCATCGACTTTAGTTCATCCCTTTTTGTATTCAATAAATACTTGTAACCCTTTAGTGTTTCAATTTTGTTATATATAAAAGTCCATTTTTAACTTAATTCTGATTACATTTTTTGTGTTTTTAGGATATTGTTACCCACATAGTTCTTCTCCCCTAATCTCTTACAGACAATCACTACCAAAAACTTAGTGTGGGTTTTAGGATCCAATATGCTCAATAGTGGATCCAAGAATTTGGATCAAAATCTTTCAATGGGAAAACCAGCTAAGGTGAACTAGGGACTTGGATATCAAGGATCTGAAAGTATTTGCAAAGTACTTCAAAAGGGATTGTCACACTTTGTGCAAGGGAGCACATCTACAAGTGGAGGCAAGAGAGTATGACAAGAAGTACAGCAGGAAGCTTTGCACATCGTGGAGCTGTGAGTAACAAGACAAAAGTGGTACACCAATGTACTAACATCAAGGGCATTCAATATTCCCTGAAGCATGGGTATACATGTGATAAAGAATGGAAGACTGATAGCTGAAACAACAACTATGTCGAGCAAAACCAGAAACAACATCAGATGTTTTTTTGATTATGTGGTAATATTGGACACAAGAAGGTGGACTGTTTTGCTAATGAAAAGAGCATAAACATAGGTAGGAGGATGAACAAGGCGTTTACTGAACCTAAAAGGATTGATAAAGTGTGTCTATCCAAGCTTGGCTTACTTGATAAAATGAAGTAAAGGACACCAAAAAGGATGTGACTATGGTAGACTTATTGACGCATATCAATGATCATCAAGTCTGGAGCCAGAACAAGGATTTGTTCGTGGATAATGTTCAAATAAAAAGTAGATCGAAGTGCATCAAGAAGTGATGCAAGGTGATCCTTCGGAGAGTGATGAGGGAAACACTCTGAGACTATAAAAATGAATGCAGCGTGAACTCAGAGTGAATGAGGAGGGACTCGAAGGCCATGTTGATCAATATGATGACACATTATTTGAGCCAAGTCCTAACCATAAGTTGGTAGATAGGTATATTAATAGATGAATCAAAGCATGATGCAATACTTGTAATTTTCCTGGTACCATAGTGACTATATCATTATTATGTTGGAAGAAGAAAACGGGTGTGACTGTGAAGTATATCTTAACAACTAAGTTGTGTTTTAGCTTAGTATGTAATCTAGCAGAAGAGAAGTGATGATGTTATGATTCACAGAGTGCAAGTCTTGTGGGGGAGAAGAGGATGTTTTGAGAGACTTCTTGATGTAGAAAGTGCATATCTCGAGGAGATAAAAGCATATCTAGTGAGATAATTTCCAAGTGCGAAAACATGATTGCTAAACTAGAAGAGTGTTTTGCTTTATCGGCAAACAAAGTTAAAAGAGGGAGATTGAAGATGCATATCGGGCCTTGTAGATATCAATAGTGAGTCTTAAAAAAGTTGGTGACTGATTTATTGATAAAGGTGCATAAGTCGTTATCCCAAAAGGCATGCGGAGTTGAGGAGCTACGTGGATGCAATATATTGAGCTGAAGAATGATAAATCTGAAGAGAAAATTATGCCTTGACGAAGTCGCTGATGCATGTTGTGTCAAACAATGTTTTAGGAAGCTTGCAAAGTGGAGGAACCACCGGGATGCAAGATGCCGAGCTAAATTAGCATAAACATGAGAAACAAGTTTTATGCTTTGAGGAAAAAGTATTGTGTATATCATTCTTATGCCATGGACTTCTGAATATGTTTCTTTCATTTCCTAATTAAAACATTATCTATATAACCCAATATACGAGAAATATCATTGTATTGACCTACCACGCAAGAAACATTACATATTGTCAAGCTCGAAACAATTTTTAGGCTTAAACTTTTACATCTCTTTGTTAAAGAAGTTTGAAAATATAGCAATATCAAACCCGTCATGTGTTCTCTTCCTGAATCAAGAATACAAATGTGAATACTCTTATTCAGTGTTACTCATTTTAAATCAAACAAGACATTGTTGAAGATCATGACCACCATAGTTTTGACCCGATCATACTATGATATACATCACATATTCTGTTAAACAACGATACTTTGTCATCAAAAACATCAAACCACGTTTTTCGTATACATATTATCATTGAATTTCATATTACTCAAATGATATGTTTGGTTGCTAATAACAATACTCATTACAATTGTTAATATTAACACATTTTTATTTAATATTAGCAAACGTTTCAAATTTTGAACTCACAAATTATATTCCTATATCGTAACAAACAACCTTAACAGAAAAAAAATCTAAATGTGAAAATGCTACATAGATTTATTCTTATAATTTAGTAAAAAGTTAGTTTTAGTCAACATCTATCAGTTCAACCACAAGTTTGAATCAGATATGAAAACAAAATGAAAACATTGTTTGAAACTCATACATATAATAGAACACCTTTTAATAGTATAAATATATAATAAATAGTTATATATTAATTCAAATTTTATCAAACGGTCAATACAAAATACCCACGTTTTCTAAGCGTGGGTCAAAATCTAGTAAAACACTTAAATCTGATTATATATAGAGAGAAAAGCTTTGTTGATTTTTTTGGTTTGTGTTAAGTCGGAAGTTGACATATCAAACAATAGAGAGAAATAAGCTTAGATATCTTAAAAATCTTCATGCAAGGGGAAGAAGTAAAAGAAACATGATCCACTGGGAAGGTTGAGTAAACGAATGAGTACCAAATTGAAGGAACAAAGAGCAGGCAGATGATTGGAGAAATTGTTCCAGAGAGAGAGAGAGAGAGCTGGCAAAAACGAGTGGAGGCTGTGGACATCAATGGATCTATCCTCTCTTGCAATTTTGCGCAATATCCTGCATCCTCTACAAAGAAATGGTAACCCCTAAACACTGATTAGCTCCACCTAAAAACTTAAATAGCCTGTTTCACACCTATAACAACTTACCCTAACTAATGCAAATGATGAGAGGCTCACACCACTCTTAATTCAATGTAAGGAGTTTTGTCTGGAAAGTGTGATTTTTGCAGGTTTGAGATATAGAGTATGGAGCCAATCTTAAACATCAATCAGTGGGGTTTTGGTAAGGTTGTGTTGTCCTAGCTTATTTGCTTGTATGGTTCAGAGATTCGTGGTTAACGTATGGTTATCGAGAATAGGAGAGTTCCCACACTTTCAAACCTTTCTCCATGTGCTTGATACTTGACATTGTTTGAGGACAAACAAGGATCTAAGTCTGGGGGAATTGATATATTGTGTTTTTGACACATTTTGCATATGTTTTCTAAAGTGTTTTCAGGTCTTTATCGAGTCAATTTAGTCTTTTTAAGTCATTACCGGTCTTGAGTAGGTTAGGAGGTTCTAGGTGGTACACATGAAGAAAGGAATGAAAATTGGAGTTTTGTTGCGTTTAAACCGGGTGGATCAACCTGACGAGTGCTCCCGAGTGAATGGAGCAACCGACTGACTGCTTCTGCGGCAGAGATTTTTAAGGAAACTTCTAATATTTTGAGATTTTCCCTAATGATATAGCCTATTTATTACCAGTTTAGGCCATATTATAGGCTTTAATTAGGGACTATTATGTTTGTCTAGACTATGTTTTAAGGTCTTTACAGTTTCACGTAAGTTTTGGAGATATATGGAGATACTTGGAGCTTTTGGAGCATTTAGAGGAGAATAATTCGTAGATGATCATTGAGAGAGTCGAAGTACAATACTGACGTCGATCGAATACACTAACTTAGGCGTCGACCGATGTTACATGACCAAGATCGATCGATGCTGAACACTTGAAATCGATCGATGACCAATTAGCAGACAACCGATTCAAGACCAAGTTAGATACAAGACACAAAAATTACAAGATTACCCCTGGACAAGTTTTGACCAAGATTTTAGGGTTTTATATTTATACTTTATGTATGACACCAAGTGTGGTGTGCAAGGGTGGTGTGCCAGTGGCAGATTGTGTGCAGTAACACTCCATTATAGTTTTAGGATTTATTTAGGGGAGAAGATTCATAACTCCTTAGGGAGATTTGTATTGGAACCCCAATATTTTATCTATGCATTATATTCAGATTATTATTCTTACTTTGATTATGTCTAAGTAGTTATCATCTAGATTTAGGGTTGAATGATAGCATTCATGGATTAGCCCAAAAGTAGGCGTGCTAGGTTAAGTTAATATCCATCAATTGAGTTGTTCTTAATGATTGCATTCTAGAGTAGCTAACTAGGATCTCAAAAGTAGGACATGGACGACTACGAGAGTAGGTTCTGTGCCAGAATAGACTATGTTGAACTAGGTTTTTAGGCGCATGCGAGAGCTGGTTTAATTAGCTTGGTGAACATATCAAATCTCGTTCACACTTCCCTTTTGATTTCACTGTCGATCGACATCAGGCCTTAGCAATCGATCAATGGTTTGAGTTCTATAATATTTACATATACATGCTTCTTATTCCCTATAATTCATTGATCATGAAAACCCTAGATCTATCATATTTACATTTGCATCTTGTTAGTCTATTATCATATTTCTATATTTACACTATTAGCATATTTTCATATTGCATCTACACCTTCCAATAAGGAATATTTCCTTAAACTGATTACTTCTTACCAATATATATAATCACCTAGCTTAGTCTTTGGAAATAAGAAATCTATTATGTTCCATTGTTCTCTGTGGATTCGATCCCTAAGTAATACACCTGATCTCTCTTGGAAAGAGTATTGTTTTGTGTGTTAAGATTAATGATGCAGATCTTGTGGCCACATGCTTATGTAATTACCATTTCAATGAGGAATCAGAAGAAAGAGCATCGATCGATACCCAACCTAGACCATCGATCGACGGACTTACAGTTCAACAATCGATTGACACCATCCCTATTGAATCGATCGACACTCAAACTTCAGAACCAAGCAACTACCATGCAAATTCCGATTACAACCCAGCCTACCTCGAGTACGACGAAGATTAAAAAGAAGAAGATATGATCGAACACCGAGGGATTACTATGGAAGAGGCTGGTGTTTTTCATGTTTCCCATCAACTTGGGAAATCGACATCGATCAACGGTAACCATACATCATCGATCGATACTGGGAATGAAGCAAAGACCGAACTAGATTCAACAGCAGAACGTGAAAGGGAATATGGTTATCTACAACCATATGAGTTCGGTATTATGAGAGATCCAGATGTTCATGCAAGAGGTGTGGATGGCATAATTCTACATGTCACAAAGAAAGATGTGGTAGATGTACTTGCAATGGCCAATGGAGCTACAAAAAAATTTGTATGCCAAGGATACGGTGGAGCTTACAAAGAATACAATGCATATTACAGAGAGGAAGAACTGATTGAGTCTCGCGGCCTGGCACTGGAAGAAGTTGGTTGGGTAATGAATGCTAACGTGGGTAATCAAGCATCGATCGTCGGCATATCTTGGCCATCTAACGACATCAAACGAAAACCATAACAATTACTTGGAGCAGAAGATACATAAGATGATTATGTCAGACCAGATGAGTTTGGAATTTTCAGAGATATAGAAGGACGTGCACGAGATCTTTATGGAAGAATTCTAAATCTACCTAAGGAGGATGTAGCAAACGCCCTTGTTATGGGTAATGAATCAAGAAATTTATTTGGACAACATCAACAGTCATCAATCGACCTAGAGGTATCGAAAACGATCGAAAGCAAAGAGTAGAAGCACGAGCTGATCCACAATCAAACAACGATTGACGACAATAAGTATGCATCGATCGATACCACCATTCCAGGAGTCCATGAGTTATGTACACCTAACACCTTTAGTTCAGAAAATCCAAGGTCAATGGGTTGGATAAACCCCCTACTGATAGACGATCATGTAGAGTATAGAACGAGAGTTTATGATGCTGATGGAAGAAGAATATTCTACTGGGAAAAGAAAGATGAGTATGGCATCTACAGAGATGAGAATGGTAATGCACGAGCTATAGATGCAAGAGTTGTGAATGTGCAAGAAGAAGATATCATGGCAGTTCTAGAGAGATCTACTATATTTGAGTACAGCTACATATGTTTACCTCAACATGCAGCAAGATCCCTATGTTTAGGCAAAAACAAAAGACATACAGTAGAGCTGAGATTGACGATATCGTGAATGAGACCTAAAAAGCTCAAGAGATGTCATTAGATGATTTATACAGGAGGCTTGATGATGTCTACTATCCTATAGACAAGTGCCTCACCGGTTTGACTACACGCATGGATGAGATGAAGCAAAATGTGGATACTGTTCAAAGACTACATGCGAGTGGATCAGATAGAGTGACATTGATCGACGGCAGCACCATACCATCGATCGATACTGATTTCGACAAACAGAAGTACACAGCAAAAAAACAATTAGAAAACTGGTTCAATGAGATTAATCTTTCTCAAAACCTGATGAATGAAGGTATTTATCAACAATTGAAGGATATGTTAGAGACTACAGCTGCCAGACTTAGAATGCTACAGTGCAGTATTGAGAATCTACAATGGAGAATGCATTCAGTGGAGGTTACTAAGGAGATCATAAAGAATGAGAAAGCCATAGGATATGAGGCAATGATAAACTTCGTTGGTACATGGTTTCAAAATAGCAAAGAAGATGTAGACACTTGTTTTCCAAGTGTTGATCCACCTCCATTCTAGTCAAAGAGTTTAAATGTCGAGCTTAAGACTATAACCAAGCGATGAGTGGGAGGCAACCCACTGTTTAGTAAGTTTTTATTTAGTTTTTACTTATACTACTACTTATTTTTGAGTTTTACTTTGTTTTAACAGACCATTTAAGTTCATCATCGGTCGACACCATAGAGGCACCATCGGTCGACAATGGATCACAACCATCGATCGACCAAATCCGCCCACCATCGATCGACACTCTCTTACAGAGAGAGGTATCGATTTTTCTACTTGAGCTATTTACTTATGATTTGATTTTTCCTAACTAATCCAGGGGATTACACTGGGACAGTGTAATTTAAGTCTGGGGAAGGTTCGCTAATGTTATTTATTGTTTGTGAGTTTTTATTTACTAGCTATATATAAGTTTTTCAAAAAGTTTTATTGAGTCAAGAAGAGAACTATGGTCAAGATTTATTATTGACTAACCATGCTATAAGCACCATTCTTAGAAGGCTGTTTGCAGAGATTACTAGAGATACCAAAGTGGATCATCATGCCACTATATCATACTTGCTTAGAAAGTTTGAAGGAACCAAAGTTGATTTCCAACACTAATCCTGATATTATTTGCTTACTTTGGGATTTGGTATACACTGGATCGGATTCCTTCTGCAAGTTTGGAAGGTGAAAGTCTGTGTGCTTCTAATTTCCCTCTCTTTCCCCTCCAGATTAGAAAAAGGAGTCGAACAAGATTTGGTAGCTACAACCATGAAAGCTTGATTTATATGATCCTAGAAAGATATAAAAGTCAAAAAGAAGTAAACATGATCTGGTGACAAAAATCATTAGGGCTTGATTCATTGAAGTTTGTCCAAATATCGCAGCCAATAAAATAAAATAAAATGATACCCTTAAAAGAAGGGAGACATTGACTGAGAGAAGCGAGAAGAGAGAGAGAGGAAAGGAATCAGAGAATACTACATGTGTGTATTCAGATACTTGCAGAGGTAAGAGTCCATATATTCTTTGATCGATACTCCCAAGGTAAAGCTTGCACTTTTATTTTATACAAAGAAATGAAATTAGTAGAGAGGCAAATCAGACTATTATTTGCTAAGTTTTTAGTAGAATGAATTCGGTTTTTATACTAGGATAAGGTATATAAAGTTTCTATGTGATTGACTTGATAGGATGTGGCTGCAATAAAGTAAGGTGACAGTTATACTAGACACTATGTGAGTCTTCTCTTTTCAAAACCTCTTCTGCAGGCTTGTTTTCTTGAGGAAAAGCAAAATGTTAAGTCTGGGAGAGTTGATATAACATATTTATTACCAGTTTTAGGCCATATTATAGGCTCTATTTAGGGACTATTATGTTTGTCTTGGCTATGTTTTGAGGTCTTTACAGGTCCATGTACGTTTTGGAGATATATGGAGATGCATGAAGTTTTTGGAATATTTAGAGGAGAATAATTCGTAGCTGATCATTGAGAGAGTCTAAGTACAAGACTGTCGTCGATCGACGACACTAACTTGGCGTCAACCGATGTTACATAACCAAGGTTGATCGATGTTGAACACTTCACATCGACCGATGACCAATTAGCAGACAGCTGATTTCAAGCCCAAGTTAGAGACAAGACACAAGATTACAAGATTACCCCTGGATGAGTTTTGACCTGAATTTTAGGGTTTTATATTTATACTTTATGTATGACACCAAGTGTGGTGTGCAGGGGCGGTGTGCCAGTAGCAGATTGTGTGCACTAGCACTCCATTATAATTTTAGGATTTATTTAGGGGAGAAGATTCATAAATTCTTAGGGAGATTTGTATTGGAACCCTAATATTTTATATGCATTATATTCAGATTATTATTCTTACTTTGATTATGTCTGAGTAGTTATCAACTAGATTTAGGGTTGAATGATAGCAATCATGGATTATCCCAAAAGTAGGATTTCTAGGTTGAGTTAATATCCATCAATTGAGTTGTGCTTAATGCTTGCATTCTAGAGTAGCTAACAAGGATCTCAAAAGTAGGACATGGACGACTACGAGAGTAGGTTCTGTGCCAGAATAAACTCCATTGAACTAGGTTTTTAGGTGCATGCGAGAGCTGATTTAATTAGTTTGGTGAACGTATCAAATTTCATTCACACTTCTTTCTGATTTCACCGTCGATCGACATCAGGCTTTAGCTTTCAATCGATGGTCTTTCCATTTGCTCGCATATGAGAGTTGGAGTTAAAAGGGTCAGAATAGTTAATATTTGAGTTCGAGAATATTTACATATATGTGTTTATTATTCCCTATAATTCATTGAGCTTAAAAACCCTAGATATAGCATATTTACATTTGCATCTTGTTAGTCTATTATCATATTTTCTTATTTACAATATTAACATATTTCTATATTGCATCTACACCATCCAATAAGGAATATTTTCTTAAACTGATTACTTGTTACCAATATATATAATCACCTAACTTAGTCTTTAGAAATAAAAAATCTATTGTGTTTCATTGTTCTATGTGGATTTGATCCATAAATACTACACATGATCTCTCTTGGAAAGATTATTGTTTTGTGTGTTAGGATTAAAGGTTAATTTGACAGTTAATTGTTTAGTATATTTTTATACCCTACTAGAACAATAAACACATTTGTGTTACCTAATCATCCCTATTTTCTCTTCTGCAGCCGCCAAGAGACATGTAATATATCTTTTTGATTTCTATTGTTTTTCAACACTACTTTTACACAAGAAACCAGACCTTAGAGATTTTTATTTGGCGATTTGCTACCTTAGAAGGGAGAAGGGCCATCTCTCTCGATTTAGAGAAGAACCCCTTGAACCCTATTTATCTTTACTGCAGCAGTATTTCATGTCTTCTTCTATTATGATCTATGTGTTTTCTTGTTCCATGGCTAAGTAGCCAGCTTGCTTAGTCTAGGGTGTAAGGGTGTTAGATCTGTGAGCTTGACATAAATAAGTTATAAATTAATTGTCTTCCTTCATAGTTGTTCTTATTGCTTGGATTAATTTGATCAGTTAGTGCATGACCTTAGGTTTAATCTTATCATTAACCGTGTAATAGGTTGCTAGACATAGCATGAATGAGAATTACATCATTAACCAGCGAGGGTAAATGTTAGGGTGTTTTTTGAGCAAACCGGACTTGATCTTAAATTTTTTCATCACGTCTCAATCCAGGCGAGAGTTTAGGTGCTGAGATTGATTGACAAAAGGTGAAGCACCACGAGAGTGGGCTGATCTAATTGTGTGTTTCCGAATTCTAGACTACGTCTTAATTGAACTTGAAATAATCGTGTGCCTCACAAGTGTTTACACCCGATCAAGCCACCTTAGGCTAGCATCCTTATAACCTGAATTCCAACCACCTCGCTCTATGTACCTTTCTCTCTGTGAATTTTCAGTTTTGAACACTCAATTGTTTTAACTTGAAATTGAACCCATAAAGTACAGTGTAAACTGGGTCCTCTGGAATTAGATCATAATTATTACATAATCATTGTTAACTTGATAGTAGCAAGATCCAATTTTAGTCTATCAACCAACTCGAGCCTCGCAAGAGTCCTCGTACCTTATGTAGAAAACTGCATCATAGTCGCCAAGTCCCTGGATACTTTCCATAGCCACTTTCAGAATCTTCAAATTGGTCAGACTGTGTTTATTACAGCCATTGTTCCTATTGGTTGTGGCAACTGCAAGTTCCAAGTACAAACGGTGAAATAGATCGTAAAGTGTTGTTCTTATTGATGTACAACGTAATGCTTATATACAAGTGACTGAGTCCTAAGTCTAAGGGAAATATGTATATGGATAAATACAAGGTATTTAATAGTTATTATCTATATATATATATATCTATATCCCCCTTAAGAGAGATATACCCCCTCAAGTTGGCGGTGAAAGATCTTGAATCTCCAACTTGGACAATATATAAGAGAATGTAGTCAAAGGTAAGGCTTTGGTTAGTATGTCCACAGGCTGTTCCTTCGTATTGATATGCTTTGTTGTTATCAACTTGTCCTCAATAGCGTCACATACCAAATGACAATCAGATTCCATGTGCTTAGTACGTTCATGAAAAATCGGATTCGCGGCAATATGGATTGCTGATTTACTGTCACAAAAGAGGCACATAGGCTAAGAATGTGCAATGCTGAAAGATAGTAGTAGTTTCTTG